>SKCR01015056.1:0-116406 GCA_019454045.1 Zanthoxylum bungeanum | reverse complement strand
TAATTAATTATTGCTCAAATGGAGCATTTGAAAAATAAAAAAACAAAAACAAAAACAAAATGGGAATTTTGATCTTGTTCAGTACTTTCAAGTTCAAGCCAAGCAAATCTTAATTATTTACTGTACTGGATTTATAGTAAATTGATCTAACCGTCTATTCTTTATTTAGAATTTACTTCAAATTTTTTTAACCTCATGTGATGTATGTATGATCAAAGGCTTATCCTATATAAATAAATTACAATAACTTTAGGGATTCAAATGTCTCAAATGATATTTTATCGGGAAATTTATAAAAATAGCCAAAAAAAAATAAATTATCAACGTTTGACTTTTGTAAAAATAGCCAGCTTCTCCGAAGTTGATCCCGAAGTCAGCCTAATATTTCAAAGATCCTAAATTAAAATTTCGGATGTTTTGAATGTTTTATTTATTTTTTTATTTTTTTAAAAAAATTTGGATCTCCGAAGTATGTGTTTTTCTTAAATGATTCTTGAAAAGACGTGTATGTGCAGAAAATTTGATTTAGAACAGTTTCTATGTACACATACATTGGCTGTATCTGCGACTGCTACAATTAGACTCTCTAGTCAAGATGTACACAATAGACGCCTTTCGTACTGTGTATGGAGAGACCATCCATCATGTGGTGACTAATCGAATTGAGTCTTACCAGAAGAGTTATCAGATATTATTATTTTGTTTTATTCAACAATAATTTTCACTAATGTTTTGATTCTCATTGCATGTTTGAACGTATTGCCACCAAATGGACGTGTTTCAGTGGGATGACTGAAAACAAATAGAAGACCTTCACAGGGCGAACAATCAGATCAAGTCATATGTGGTCGATGTGGCGAACGTGAACACAATAGACGTTCATGTATGACTCATCTTAGCCAAAATTCAAGTCAACATTAATTTTAATTTATGTTATCGGATTTGATGTAATAAGGTTTGATGTTTTTGGACTCAGGTTTACGAACTTATGTTATCAGATTTTATGTATTAATTTCGATCAACATTAATTTTTAAGTTGTGTTTCTTATTTAAGAAGTATAAGTAAATAAACTATCAAAATCACATACTATACATGAATAAAAAAATTCAAAACTTCAAAGATCCGAAGCTTTAGGATCTTCGAAATACACCGTTGATTTCGAGCTAAATTTGGTAGGGGTGGTAATTTGGGTCAGGATTTGTTTATTCGTTCGATTCGATTCGCTTTAAAGCGAATACGGGTTTGAAAAAACTGGATTCGTTTAATAAATGAGTCAATTCGATTCGATTCGTTTAATTACAAATTTAAGCTCATCGATTCGTTTATTCGTTTAGAATTCGTTTTATTACTTTTATTTGCTAGTTCTTGTTAATTTTCAATTAAGATTCGAGAAATTATAGCTAATTATCATAGAAAAAGTAATATTTTCGATATTTGGTGAGATATTTTTAGTAAATATATTAATTATATATTTCATATGTATATATTTATGAATAATTAATGTAAATCAAGTGTGGTAAATTATTTTATTAAATAATATCATTGATTAAACGAATAAACGAATATTCGTATTCGATTCGTTTAATAAACGAATCGAATACGAATCCTGATATTAGGATTCGTTTAATAAATGAATCGAATACGAATCAATCACATTTTGATTCGATTCATTTAAGATTCGATACAAATTCGATTCGTTGATTCGTTTTACCACCCCTAAAATTTGGGAGAAGATTTTTGGAATATATATATATATATATATATATATGACTATTTTTGTAAAATTCCCAAGTTTATCTGTTATTGTCACATCATCTCTCGGGACACATAATGTGTCATATGTCTTCTCAAGCAAGAATGGTACTTAGCTAATTGAAAAGAAAAGTCAATTAAGATACCTGCTAATGGACACTTGTAGGGCGGTGCTTTTACTTTCACTTTTGTTTTTATCATTTTCATTAACTTTGAAGGTAAAATCAAGTATTCGTTTGGTTTGATACAAAAGTATTATCAGATAATGTAATTTAATTTATAAATTATTATTTAAATATTAGAGTATAAAATTGTGTCAAAATATTATCTCATATTATAATATTATGATTTAGTGAACATTAATATTAGTGTTAATTTATCTGTTCAATGGAACATTAAAACGGATAATGTATTTAAAAAACTGTGAAATAATATATAGATGAAATTTTGAATATAAATTTAATTTTATTTTAAATTTTAAATTTTTTTATACATAAACAAATTTTCTAATAAAAAACTAATAATATCATTTGTTATTTTCTTCTTCTTCTACTAAATCTCATCCTGTCATTATCATCCAATCAAACTGTTACAAGCAACCTACCTATACACTCTTTTTCTTTTTCCCCTCACAAGAACTATATTTTACCATATCTAATATTATCTTGAACACATACTTCTAGTTCAAATTTATCCAAAGTGACAATAAAGTAATCAAAACTTTGGATTTTAATAATGAGTAAAGAATTGAAAAGGTTCCATCGGGGTGGTTTGGTGGCAAATGACATATGATTTGATTGTCAGGTTTTGGATTCGAGTTCAGAGATGTATTTCTTATAACAATCAAGGGCTGCCGATGATTTTAACTATTCTGCTTAAGTTGGGTGATTTGACGATGGGATTTCTAATGTTTCCGATAAAAAAAATTGAAAAAAAAAATTTAGTAAAAATAAGATGGGCCCCAATCGGACCACTGTCCATTGTCATCTTTAGAGAGGAAGAAGATAAGCATTCACTCAAATTCCCTAATAATTTTCTTGGTTATTGGGTTGATGAATTTCTCAAATCTTTGATTGAAAGAGCTTTAGGACACCCATAGTGGTGGCCTTGCTAGCTCTTATTTCTCAAAATTCCCCATTAACAAACATACAAATCTCACCATCTTTAACCCAATAATTCATCAAATCAACACCACCAAAATCAAACAATCAAAAATCCCACTTACAAATACCTCCGTTTGATCATTTCAAGGACCCAAAAAAAAAAATGGAATATGAAGAAGAAGAGTGGGAATTCCTTCCTGATTCCAGGATCCTGGATTTCCCGGAAAATCCTGATGAGAGGAAGATTTTCTCAGGAAAACAGAGGAGTTCAAATCCAAAATTTGTTTTTGATATGAACTACTTCATGTGTCCATCACCAGAATCCAACAAAATCATTGAAACTTCATCAGGAAATTCTTCCAGGAAAGTGACCACTAAACAGCTTGTTCCAGTTCCAGTTCCAGTTCCTGTTCAGCTAGAGCCAGAAGCAATTCTGAAGAAGTGCCACCAAGATCCTGAAGCTGATGATGATGATGAAGTCATCAAGAAACCTACAGCAATCACTGAGAAGATCATAAGGTCCATTGAAGCTGATCAGGATGCTGTACTTTCCCAAGTTTTCTTCAAGAAAATGAAGGAAAATAAATTTGTCGACATGAAAATATTGGACTCATCACCAAAATCCCCAAGAAACACCACCATCCCTCAAACTGATGCTGCTGCTGTTGCAGGAACATTCGATGATCAAGCCACAATCGATAACATGACTTGTTCTCCAAGGAAGATGAAGCTTGAAGATCAAGCAAGCTGGGATCATGAGGAGAAGGATGGAAATGGCTTTGGCCTCAATTTATGGAAGTGGAGCTTAAACGGGATTGGTGCCATTTGCTCTTTTGGTGTTGCTGCTGCTACCATTTGTGTCATCATTTTCGGAAACCAGCAAATGAACAAACATCATCAGCAGAATCAGAAACATCGTTTCCAAATTTACTCTGATGACAAGGTAATTTCAATTTTACAATATCTTTGTCCTTCATTTGTTGATTCATTTTAAAGCAATAGCAATCACAGTTAAATAAATAAGTTATATATAAGGTAAATTTTCACTTACTCCATATATTTTGGGTTAAATAATCGTTTAGTCATATTATATTTTGAAAAATACTCACTGATAATCCGATAATTGATTCGGTTACGGTTAAAAGCTCGCGTCTTTTATCAATTAACATTCGAAAGATATTACTATAAAATTTTAGGAAAAATAATTTTTAACGATAATAGAACTAACGACATGGATGTCTTGAAATATTTTTCAAAATATACGAACTAAATAGGTACTCACCCAAAATTACAAATAATGAAAAGATGGCATATGTTACTACAGTGTAACATCTATAAGTAACAAGGGCGATAATATACTTACTCTTATTTTTTCCGAATTTTATCACAACTCTCTCATTGTGAGTTACAGTGATTCATTCTAGCTACAGTGAGAGAGTTGTGATAAAATTAAGTAAAAATGTGAGTAAGTTTATCATTTTTGAAGTAACAATAGTCACATATTTTCCTGGTTTTTTTCCTTGAATATTTGTAAAAATTTAATTATTTTACAACTTAATAATTGCTTTTGCAGATAATTAATGAAGTGATGCAGCATGGAACAAAAATTAATGAGGCAATCTCAGCAGTGAGAGGGGTTCCAATTACAAGAGCTCACATAAGCTGTGGTGGTTATTATGATGCTCTTTAAAACCACTACTGCATTTTGTTGAATATTTGTGTAGGGACTCTGTGTTTTTTAATTTTGTAAATAATATGGATATTTTAATTAATTAATTTAAATCATGTTTGTAACTCAAGGTTCCATATTGTTATGTTAATATATTATGAATGCATATATATAAATATTTAAGAATGTTATTAGAAAGTTATTGGTTTCAAATGATGCAATCTGCTTTTGTATTCTGGAAGTTGACTTCAGTGTGATAATATCTAATAATCGAGTAATAATTAAATCATATTCCATAAAATATTTGTGATGATGGAATCAATATGATTGTGACAAGTTGCATTCATCAATAACCTAATGAGATGGAGAAACTAACAAATGGAGATGACGATCCATCGAGACAAGTTGGGATTTTATAGATATGGGATGATTTTTAATTCCTTAACAGTTTTTAAATCGGGATGAAAAATTATCTCAAATTCGATCGAAAATTTAGGATTCTCTGTCATTTCTATTATTCACAATGGGACGGGATGCGGAGAGATTTACCAATCCCAATCTCATTCTATTTATGAAATCGGAAGGAGAAATCATACTCGTCCTATCCCGTTATATTTTTCGGGATAAAAAATTATAAATCTTGTCTATCCCATTAAATCTCATCTCATTCAATTGCCTTGTCTCGTCCCGCTTGAATTTTCTGGATAATTTTTTCTGTCTCATCCCGTCCCGTCCTATTTTTAAAACGGAACATAAAAATATATTCAAAATCCCGTCTCAAATAAGACGGGATTCCGTTGGGACGGAACGGGATAGGAAAAATTATCATCTCTAATCATTTCTACTAGCGAAACCATAATAAGAATTAAATAATTAAATTTATTGTTATGAGAGATGTATGAGTTAAGTAAAATAGCTTCAAAACATTTTGTATCTCATCTTTATCTTTGCTATAAATAATGGAGGCCAGGTGGGCAAAAAGCCATTAATAAATAGTTAAATACTAATGTTGGTGAATCAATTGACAAAATGGTAGTTAAGAAGCTCTTTTCTTCATTAGAAAAATTTCTCATTTGATAAATTATTAAATTGATTAACCAACAAAGGAGAGAAGAAAAAAAATCACACATTCATGAATTTTTATAAAAACTTAAACTCAAAATCTCAAATTTATCTTCAAATCCAACTACTAAGTCTAAGTCTTGTTGGCAAGATATGCACCTTGGAAATGAGATCTATTTTAATAGAAATCTTGGAGATATTTCTTTCTTTTTTTTTTCTTCTTGAAAGCAAGAGAAAATGATTTGATTGAACAACACAACCATCCAAACAAATGAGATTTTATTGAGTCATGACCCACTAGAGAAAATGAATCTGATGTTAATTTGTTTCATGGGGGACTCATTGGGTACACTTGTACCAATACCATTATAATGTTTTAAAAATATTATTATTTCAATATCAGGTAAAAAAACAAATCAAAAAACATTAGTAAGTTTCAATAATATTATACTTAAAAAATTAGAATATAAAATTCATATTTCAACTGAAATAGTATTAAAAATTAGAATACAAAATTAAATTAATATATAAAGTTTTAACTGTAAATTAAAATTATTCTATCAGCAAATTAAAATTAAAATTAATATATAAAGTTTTAAATGGAAATTAAAATTATTCTATCAGAAAATTAAAATTTTAAATGGATTTTTTTCGAAAATTTTAATAAAATTTTCAGTTCCGGTTCCGATTCTGGTTCCATTCGGTTTTTTTTTTTAATTGAAAATAAAAATTTGAGATTGATAAATCAATATAATTTAAATTTATGAATTTAAATTTATATAATACACTTACATTACATAATTACATTAAATTACAAATAAAATTCTTATCTAAAAAAAAATTAGTATATAAATTCAAACTGGTTTCCAGCGGTTCCAATAAGTTCGGCTAGGGTAGGAACCCTAACCGAATCGGTTAGGTTACGATTCGGTTCCGAAACCGAACCGGAACCTTGGCCGGGTCTATGCACGAGAACGTTGCCCTCCACTCATTAATTTTATACAAACTTTAAAATCCCAATTTTATAAATAGAGTCACTTCAGTAAATTTTATGTTTCTTGACACAGAAATTGGATTGGCAAAACCTAATTTCTTTTGGACAAAAAAAATAAAAATTGGTGACAATGGGTCATTAGAAATAGTAATGTGACACCTTCAAATGGAATTTTGTATTGGGTGCTATGTACAAATGTAGGCTTCATAATTCTTGCCATTAAAAAAAAAAACAATTGGCTACATCCAAAAGCTAATGGTTCATTGGAATCTTGATTCCTCTATATAAAATATTATTAGTTGGCCATTTGCTTTTTTGTTTTCTAGGTTTGATGTCAAAATAGAAAGAAAAAAAAAATCACAAGCGTCTTTCTTTATTCATTTTATTAGTAATTAGTGGTTTGGTAGTGTAGGGTTTAGGATCTCATCTTGAGGTTCTAGGTTTGAATCTAGAGAGTGTTTCTTATAAGAACGTGGGACAATCGGAAGTTTTACCTGTTCCGCTTAAGCCACTGTTTCTTATAAGAACCTGGGACAATCCGAAATTTTACCTGCTCCGCTTAAACTCAGAAGGGGTGGTTTGGTAGCGGGATTTCCAATTATTCCAAAAAAAAAAAAGTGATGTAGCTTTTTACTGAGTCTACTTCAAAGCAAAATTATCTTTAACTGTGATATCTATATGGTTTGGAAATGATATCGATGATGTGTTTATAAAGATATAATTCTAATTAGATATATGTGAATGGCGCGATTAATGGGAATTTTGAATTATTAAGATGAGAAATCGTGAAGTCTCACATCATTTGGGTGAATTTATAATCCAATATGAGAAATATATCTAACTAATGAGACGGGTTATTGTAAACAGTCAACTAATAAAATTATGTTTTGGTGGTGAATTATTTAAATTGAAATAAGCTATGTACATCTAGTTTTTTTTTTTTTTTTTTTTTTAAATCGTTGGAAATCCCACCGTCAAATTATCTCTTTCGAACTTAAACAGAGTAGGTAAAACATTTGGTTGTCCTAAGCTCTTACAAAAAACGCATTCATTGGATTCGAACCCAAAATTTTAAGATGAGATTCTGAACCTTATACTACCAATTCACGTAGTTGCTAAATTGGATTGCATTGAACTTCATTTGTAAACATCAATTTAAAGTTTGAATTGCATGTATTTGTTTAATCATTCATTGATTGCACAACAAGAAACACCAATGGCTTTGGACACAACAAATCACGTGCTTTTATGCCGTGATTAGGGCTCAAAAACAAACACCTTCAACTTCAAGCAAAAGTAGATGCCATGTCTATTCCCAATTCCAATTCTTTATATAAGCATTATTTGCATTTCATTTAAAAAAAAAAAATATATTCAAAATGTGATCACCTAACTCGGATATTATCTATTTTAACGGTTTAAGTCCACCAAAAAGATCTATCTCTCTTTTATAAATATATCACTAAACTTCAACCTCAAGCAATATATGATATTACAATCCACTTATTTGGGGCCTAATGTCCCCGTTGACACATCGGCTGGTGAGCTGTCTTTCATACCATTTATGACAACCAACCCAACTAGTTGGATATTATCTATTTTGGAGATTTTGGGTAGCCCGACTTTGAAACCCTAAATCCTCACATATTTATTCTTAGTATGGACTCAAGCCCACCCAAAAGACCTCATGTTAGCTTAAGGGTAATCAACTACTTATAAGCTCATTTCAAGACTCATAGACAACTCACCGAATCAAAAATATACCAACAGAGATGTTGGACCTCAAGTGGTGGATTGTGGAATCTCACATCGCTTGGGAAGGGTCATGGTGATATCTTTATAAGTGTTGATCCCCTCAACTAGTTAGAGAGCTTTTGGATGGGCTTGAGCTCATGTTAAAAATAAAATCGTGCGGTTTCAGGACTTCGGAGTTGAGGCACCCTGAACTAAAAAATGGATAATATCTTATTAGTTGAGTTAGACCATCACAATAAACATGTTAAAAACTAGTGTTAATATATTTAGGAAATTGTCATAAATGTTAAAAACTAGTGCTAATATATTTAGGAAACTGTCATAAGTAGCCAAAAATTTCAGGGCTCTATCTCAATTAATTATCAGTTCTTCTATCCAAACAAGCCAAAATAACACATTATGGACCACATTAGCCTTACCCAACTCCACATAACATATTCTCAAACACCATCTTTCTAATTCACCGGCGGCAAAACAAACCAATCTTCGACCTAAAATTGCTTGGAATTAAGGCTCTGGCAAGGTTGGTTGAAGATAAATATGGGATTAATAATTTTGTTGAGAATGGTAAGAAAATCATAAACATAAGAAAGTAAAAATATTTACCCATAATCACACCCATCACATTGTTATTATTTTTACTTATATGAATTAGTTTCAAGGGTAATTTTGTCCAAATAGGATTTATTTGGCTAATTGGGTAATAAAAACATAATAATGACTACTTGTGTTATATTACTACTTTTTTTACTTACTTTTTATAATTTTCCTAATATATATTTTGAGCATTACTAATATTATTAACAAGTGTCTGTAAAAATCTCTCCTAACATTATTTTAGTGTTAATAAAATCATTTTTTTTTCTTGCAGTAGTAATAAGAAATCAGTACAGAAAATGATCGAAAAAGAATCAAATCACCAAACAGATAATTTATTAGCTCTCAGTCAAACAAATCCCACAAAAAAAAATAACAAAGTAGTGACAATAAATATGAATTTGTTCAACCAATTTGTCTGGTCTTATTCTGACTACGCTTGAATCTTAGATTTTTCCTAAGTATTGTATTCGAGCTTATATGACCGTGTATTTACATCTGGCTGCAGGCTTGTATTTATATAGTTGTTAAATGACAAAAAATAAAATAAAAATAGTGGCTAAGGATAGGCTGGCTTGAGAGTCTCTTGTTTCTTCCTATACCACATGCATATAGTTTCCTTTTAGTTAGTAAAAGGATGATTATAATAATTAGCATTAGTACTCTCAATTAAGAAAAAAATTCAATTTTTAATATATAATATGATTTTTTTTTTTAATCGTTTATTGGTAGGAATCTTATTTTAAGAACCCGTCTACGACTCTATAAAATTTAAGGTAATTACGGGCCGCTCTTACCCAAAATAAATATTGTTTTGAGACAATTATTTTAATAAGCCAAGGATGTTTTTAGTTTTTACTGGAGTTTTTTTTTTTTAATTGGTGCCATTATTGTAATGATTATGTAGTATCACCAACAAATGAATATATAACACGTGGAGTTATATTTATTTTTTATTAATATGTGTAACAAGATATTATTGAGTTATTATATACGTGATAGTGATACCATGGTCGTATGATATAATTTTATTTCTTATTTCTATGACCCGAATTTAATAAAAAAAAAAAAAACCTTTCATTTCTTTTTCATTATTGAGTCATGTTAATTATTTTAATGTGTATTATTTTATGAAAGTTTGGGCTCGGTTAGTTGTTGTCAAGTTACCTTTGATTCTCTCACCGTGGTCCATGCCACCCATTTGTCATGGTTATTGAATCCCAATTTTTTTCTTTATTTTAAAAATAATAATAATAATAATAATAATAAGAGACATTCACATTTAAAAAAGAAATTACTTTTGCACTCTTTTTTCATTAGCCTTTTTTTTTTTTTTTTTTGTGGGTGAAATTGAAATTTAATTTTCGACCTCATATTCACCATGTAACCAACCTAAATTTTACAAGAGGACAATTCGGTTCACAAGCATGTATCCATAACCAGGAATCACAAAATTTCATTGTCAATGCCATTAAATGGTGCAAATTGTTTCAACTTCCAAGATATATTTTTTTCTTCTATCACAAGTTTATGATAGTATTAAGCTCGAGTATCCTTTCATACTCGGTTCTAAGTTCGGATAAAAGAGGATGTTTGTGTTAGGTCTCCGTAACTATAAAAAAAATTTGTCGAATTTTCATGACATAAAACTTAAATTGTGTTATACCAATGAGTATAATTGCGTCGAATAATCTATGTGTGTGACCGCATTTAATGAGAAAATATTTTTGTTTGAACTGATTTGGTTCGGTTTGATTTTGTTTGGTAATTATCATTTTTTTTTTTTGTAATTCTTTTCTCATACAAATTTGGTTGTAGATTTTTGTGCTTCACCTATGTTTCTTGCCATCAAATTCCCATCTCAATTGATTCCAATGCCTTAAATGTTTTTTTTTAAGAGGCCTAATAGTTGAAATTAGTTGTTCCTTAATTCACACTTTGAATAATAGGTTATGGGCCCCTGAGCCCAAGGCCCAATTTGGCAACATTTCCTTATCCAGGCATGATAGCCAACAAGAATGGAACTAAGGGTGGCAAAGCCCGACCAGTAAAATTTTAGCCCGGATCGAGAAAAGTCCGGCCCGAGTGTCTGCGAGGCTGGACCGGGTTAGCCCGACTCAGGTCCGGATTTTATCCGGCCCGATTTTTTAATAATAAAAAATTATATATATATTTTATTTTATATATTTATAATTTTTTTTAAAGCCCGGATCGGCCTCATAATCCAGGATCCGACCCGATATTTTTTGACCCCGGACTGGCCGGATCGAACCTGGACTTTTCTATCCTGAGAGGTTTCTTAGTTATTCAGTTTCATTAGAATTGTAAGTCATGTTGACTAATTAAAGCTCATTGACCATTTAATAAAATTATAAGAGACTTAAGATGGCAACTGTGCGTCTCTCAAAATATAAGAACTTGGGAGGTTCGGGTACCCTCGAATGAATCCAATCTTTTTTTTTTTTATTATCTTCGTTATGAATATTTGTATCCATAACAGAGGGTGAATGATAAACAAAAGTTGAGAGAAATAATTGTTATGTGCTTTTAAGAGCTTTCAATTTTGAATCCCTTATAAATCTATTAGGAGATATTTTTGACATCGTTCATGTTAGATAATGAAAAGAAAGTATGTATTTCCTAAAACTATCTCATCCATTTTATAATATAATTTTAAAAAAAAAATTTGTTAAAATTTTTTTATAATTTTTAATAAGAGATCTTAATGTGATTAATGGTATCATGGTTGTTCTCAAACTTACAGGTATCCTTATGCCTTGGGTTCGAATCACAACACTCGTATATTTCAACAAATATGTGAGCAACAACTTCCATTGTCGGTGAGATTGTCCACCGGAACAAATTCATGCGGGATCAATCGCTCTCCCGAACACTAAAAATAAACAAGTGTGCCGTGTAAATAGGAGGTGGACAAAAACGCACCTTCAATAACCAAACAATTATTAAAAATTCTACTAATAAAAATTTTACTCAAAAAACTATAATTGAAAAGTTATATGAATGTCTTCGTATCGACTCATGTTTAGCTCACAAAGAACTCAAAGGGTCACACACATTAGCATAATGATTGACGAATTAATTAAATTGCTTCAATATATGATCGCAAAATAATTTATGTACTTTATCGGTTAAGTATAAAATATTTCCCAGTGTTGATGCACTAGTACCCGTTTATTCAGGAAATATTATGGTGATTTTAGAAATATCGTAAATATGATTTGCAGACAATCAGAAGATTGATAAAGTTGTTTATCAGATAATAAGATATTTGTGATTATAATATTTTGATATTATAATATAATATCTAGATATTTATTTACTTTACACATATCAAATTTTGATTTGGACATGTGTCAAGTTCTTAAGTTTACACATGGTATCATGTGATTTTGCCAAGTGTCAAGCTAATATTAAATACAAGATTTGATTTTGTATTTGAGTTTAAATATTTATTTATTTGTAAATAAATAAGAATATTTAGATATTCAATTTACTTTAATAGTGGCAATTTTGGATTTGGCCATTTATTGAAGTATTAATGTGACAATTGGCACCATGACTTATTGACAAGTGTCAATATCTTATTAAATCCGTAAAATTAGATATTTGATCAATAGTGTTGATTTAATGGAAATATTTTATGTATTTATATTATTTATTTATTAGATTAAATATAAAAATATTTTAATTTTATATTTAGTATTAAATATTTAATACTTAGCAAATATCTTAAATACTTTTAATTAGCCTATTAGCATTTGACATGTGACAATAAATTTGTGACAGGATATTCGGCCATGCCTATAGTTGAAAGGGAAAAATTAATTTTCTCTGTTTTCTTTGTGTTAGAGTTAAAATTTGGGGGATGAAAATGAAAATGAACTTGATTCCTTTAAGTTTCTTTTTCAAAATTCAAGTTTAGTTGCTTCCTTTTTCATGTGAAGTTGACTTAGCTAAATTGTTGTGAAAATAGTTTTCATAAGTTTTGATAAATCTATCATATGATAACCAGAAGTTTTGTCAAGCCAATTCGATGTGTGGCTACGCTTGGAAGCAACCGGATACGATTCGTTTTCCGGATTGAGCTCACATGAGGTATACACGCTATACTATTTTGTGTGTGTTCCTTTTAATTGAGTTAAAAGAGAATTGTAAAAACCCATAAAGATCGGTTGTGATCATCCGTGTACTTTTTCCGCATGGTTCGTTGTACGACCGTAGCTACGGGAAGAGAAACCGTTTCTCACGTTCAATAATAACTTTAAAAACACTTAATTTTATTTCAGATGCTTTTCAATGAATTTTAATGTAATTTATTCACTTTAATCTTAAAATTCT
Source organism: Zanthoxylum bungeanum (assembly GCA_019454045.1). NCBI lineage: Eukaryota > Viridiplantae > Streptophyta > Magnoliopsida > Sapindales > Rutaceae > Zanthoxylum > Zanthoxylum bungeanum. The sequence continues at coordinate 103,114 of SKCR01015056.1, read as the reverse complement.
TACCGAATTCGAAATATGTTTCATATTTTAATAGGATATTATATATTTTTTTTATTATAATAGGTTTTTTAATAATAATAAATTAAATTAGTTATTTAAATAATTAAATTAATATGTTTCTTTTTTTTTTAATAGGAGGTTATGCTTTTATATTGTAATAGGTTTTTAATTTTAATACGAAAAAAATTATAGAAATATTTTAATTTTATAATTTAATAATAAGTAGAAGATTCTATTTTTATATTCTATTTTTTTGTTAAATTTTAGAGTTATTTTAATTTTAAAATTTAATAATAAAAAATGAATAGTAGAGATTAAGTGTCACATATTAAATTAATAAGAAATATTAATTAAATTAATAACTTTCTTATTTTAATATGAGATTTTATTTTTATATTATAAAAGGTTTCTTATTTTAATTTTATACTTTAATAATAAAAAATAATTACAAAGATATTTTAATTTTAAAATTTATAAAATTATAAAATTAATTTGGAGATATTTATTTTTTTTATATTTAATAATAAAAAATTTATTATTGAGATTATGTGTCATGTATTAAATTAATAGGTTTTTTTTTTTATTTTAATAGGAGATTATGTTTTTATATTATAATAAATTATTACTTTAATATTTAATAATAAAAATTAATTTTAGATATTTTTTAATTTTTTTAATTTAATGTATTCTTATTATAATAGATTACCTATTTATTAGATTTATTAATTTATTTTTTTTATAATTTATTAGTGAGCTGTCATGTGTCGTGATAAGAAAACTTAAAAATGTCTAACTTTTATATATAAAAAATATAGATAGATTGTAATTGCAAATGAATTAGGGTTGTTATGTTTTTATTACTAAAAATGATATTTTTACTTCATGTTTTACTCACACTTCTCCAGAACGGCTGGAACGTTTGCGTTTTGAATTAAAATTCTAACCAAGGATTTTTTTATCTCGTTAGTCAAACACCACATAAGATTTACCATAATCCCCAAATAATATTCACCAAATTCATTTCTAACAGGAACCCTGCTCTTCAAATCGTCATCCACCATCGCGGAGCCACCTCGTCCACGTGCAGACCACCACGCAGAGCTCTAGCCACTCCTTAAATGGTCGCCCGCCGTCGCCAGCGAAAGGAACAGAGCTGACGACACTCCCTAAATCATCGCCCATCGTAGCCCACCATCGCCAACGAAGGAACAGAGCAATCTATTTCACACGGAAGGAAGATGACTAATAATAGAGTTGAATGATTCTGCTTTTGACAATGTTGCTTAATCATGGAATACATGATTCCCAAATTTTATGATTTGTTAATCATTTGATTTATGAGTTGGTTGTTAAAAGAAAATAAATAGGGACAATTATTCTTCTTGTTTTGATTTCTCCTACTCCTCCAATGTTTGTAAAACATGCTAACAATTGTGTCTAAACAACACAACAGCAATAAAAACAGAGGAAAATTTACAGGTGTGTGTCACCATAGGCCCCGGTCAGCAATCATGAATTCTATTCCTACCCATTTGACAGGAACATGAAGAAACCAAATACAGAAGATAAGAATCTACAGTTATGAAGAAAAATCACCAAGCATCATCTTGTTTAAAGCAAGCAAAATATATATTGTTTTATTTATGGGCTAATACTAAACCGGCAAAGGTAACAACTGCAATTTGATTCATTACAAAGATTAGGCAGCTATATCACTGCAGGAGGTGGAGGTGGCAGTATGTCTTGTGGAAAGTTTGATGACCCAAACAAATCTCTGCGGTTCCTCCTATGCACCTTATCGATATAGGCAGATGTCTTTCCATCTATAACACTTTTATCTTTATGAATCACAAATGAGGATTCATTCCTTTTATTTGGAACCATCAAGATTGAAACAGGCGTCAGCTCTGCTCCTTTCGCGGGCGACGGTGGGCGACGATCTATGGAGTGGCTAGAGCTCTGCGCGACGGTCTGCACGTGGACGACGTGGCTCCAACTCTGCACGACGATTTGAAGAGCATGTTCCTGTTCGGTGAATATCATTTGGGGATTAGGTATTGGTGTTTGGCTAAGGGGATAAGACAATTCTTAGTTAGAAATTTTAATTCAAAACGCAAACTTTGTTATCGTTCTCGAGAGATGTGAGTAAAATAGGGAGTAAGAATATCATTTCTCGTTTGTTACCGATAATAATTTTCAGGGTAATATTATCAAAATAACACATTTTTAGTAAATTTTGAATATGAAACTTGTTAAATTTTATATTAATATTATTAAAATTTAGTTGATAATTAGATATAGCTCTACCAATTTCTTTTGGAAATAACAAAAAATTCTACGTGCCAATTTAAATATTTTAGATTAAAGCTCTGTATATTATAATTCTTCAAATAAAACTTATACTAATAATGTTTCTTCAAATAGAGAAACAAAAAAGTTTTTAATTGTTTGATTGTCAATGATATATTTTATTAAAATTTTTAATAGAAAAAATTCTTAATGTTAAATAAGTGGGTAAAATGAAATAATAGCATTTTAAGATAATTAGTACTTGAAAAATCCTACAAATTCAACTCAAAAAAACTCAAAATTTGAGTTTCTCTAAACAAAATATTTTTATTTAATCTCCAAAATTTTAGTCAAGAGACAACTAAATAACACAAGAAATTTTTTTAAAAAAAGTATTTGATATTAATTTTTTTTTTTAATTTGCAGTTTTTATATTCGATTAAAAAAAAAGTGAAACTGGGCTAGAATTATTAAGTATAGGAAGGCCCATGTTTGATAAAAGGCCCAAATTTAACAAAGAAGCAAGCCCAAATCGATCCAACCGTCCATAATGAATCCAACGGTTAACATAAAATGCAGTTATTTTTTTCATAACTTAATTGCTAGTTGCTACCAACCAAGGCAAGGAGGATAAATAGAAAATAAAGAGAGGAAAAAAATGGAGGAAGAGGAAGAAGAAGAAAAAGGAAGAAGAAGAAGATAGAAGATAGAAGATAAAGGCATATTTGAGAGAGAGAGAGAGAGAGAGAGAGATGATCAACAAAGAGAGATACAAAAAAAAATATAAACGACTAAAAAATCCTTCAAAATTATTTATTTTTATTTTTCTCTCATTGAAGCACACAAAGAAAAAGAATTACAAGAGTTGTTGTTTGTGGAATTATCATGAGAAGCTTTTCAGCTTTTGTTTTATGACATGTATGTTGTTATAAATTTTTCATCTCATTGTTAAGTTTTTTATTATTTTTATTAATTTATCTTGTGTTTTTTTTTTTTTTTGGTTCTGCAAATCTTCTATTTTCTCTCTCAGATGAATAACTTTGGACAGAGAATGAAGATTTGTAGTGATTTTATATTATTATTATTTTTTTTAATGTTAAAGCTCTAGATCTTGATATGAGATACAATCATCTCTGATTCTGAACTTAAAAAAAAATAAAAAAATTAAATATTCATTTTCAATTGTTGAATCCATGAACTTCAGTTTTGATTTTGTCAAATTTTTTTTTTCCATTTTTTTTAAAACTAAAAAACAAGCCCAGGTTGAAAAATCCATCATTCTTGTTTTCTTCATCTACTATTTCAACATCAAAAGCTTATGGTATGAAGAAATTAAACCCCTTTATTAAATATTCTTCCCCCTGACAGAAGGCTCACTGAATTAGCCAAAAAGAACCCTAATTTTTGCATTAAAAAAATCATCTTTTTTATTTCTCAGCATTTTATTTGATTTTTTAACTTCTGGGTTTTCTTATTTAATCAAGAAAAGTCCTTGGATTTGAAGAAAATTTACTAAGTCTGCCAAAAATTTGTTCTTGTTTGGTTTCATCCCGCTTATATTTATTTGCTTGTTTGATTTTTGATGTTAAATTTTTTTTTTTGTAGGAATGGAGAAGGAAGAGAGGAATCAAAGAGCTTGTAAATCATCAGCAATATCAATGGAGCCAGAAATTTTCTTAAAGTGGGGAAACAAGAAGAGACTCAGATGCATGAGAATGAAGGATCCACAAAAGCTTTCTCACAAATCCAACGGTGTCATTCGCCGCAAAATCACATCTCATATTGATGCCTCTACTCGCCTCACTAGGTCAGATGATTCATTCCACTGATTATGTTTTGATTTTTGCCATCTCTTTTGTTTGGTTGATGAGAAAACGGGAGAAAGTAGCAGGAAAGGAAAGGAGAGAAGAGAATTATGATTTTTATTTTATTTTTTTTAGGTTTATGAGAATTAGAAGAGCTAATTTTGGTTGTTGTGTGAGTGAGGCTCTGTTTGCTGGAGGGTTTTTGTTTTCTTGTTTGCAAGCAATGGATCCATTCCATTCTATTTATTCGTTCTCATTAGAATTACCAAACCAAAACAGAAACTTTTTTTGAGTCAGTTTGATGGATCTGTTTGAGAATAAAGCAGAAAATTGGAGAAAAAGTGAAAGGTAAAAGATGATGTTGATGTGTAAGAATTTTGATATGGGGTTGAGTTTTGATTATAACATTTGACAAAGGAAAACCTAATATTCCTTATGTTTGGTTACAGAAATTCGGAGGGCACGATTCTCCTATCTGGTTCAAATGAGAACCGAAAATCATCCTCGCCTGAGAAGGAAGACAGATATTACACCACAAGAGGATCGGCTGGTGGTCTAGCCGATGAGAATGGCAAGATTTTGATGGATGCCAACAATGGAGAGGATAAAAAATTGGTTGTTTGGCCAAAGATTTACATTGCATTGTCTAACAAAGAGAAAGAGGAAGATTTTTTGGCCATGAAAGGGTGCAAGCCTCCTCAAAGGCCTAAAAAGAGAGCCAAGATTATTCAAAGAAGTTTGCTTGTAAGTTGTACAACAAATTGGATTTGTTTACTCTTTTTTTTTTTTCACTTTTATCATTTAACTTTTGAATTATTTATTTTGGTTGGTGGCAGTTGGTGAGTCCTGGGGCTTGGTTGACTGATATGTGCCAAGAGAGATATGAAGTTAGGGAGAAAAAAAGCTCTAAGAAGGTAACATTTTCATTAGTGTTGGTTGATTCACTTGTTCTTATTTTCCTGTTCTCTTTTCTGGGAAAAGGAAAGTAATATTAATGTGTTGTGTTTTTGTCTTCTTTGTTGCCATATAATGCAGAGACCAAGAGGATTAAAAGCCATGGGAAGCATGGAAAGTGATTCAGAATGAAACATGTGATGTAGCTGCAATAGCAGCAGCAGAAGCACTTTTGTTTTGAAAATTTTGTTGTAATTGATATCAATATCAACAGTCTCTCTTCTGGGTTTGTTGTATATAGCAAGTTGTATTTGTTTTTTAATCAATGAGAAAAAAAAAACATAATTTCTCTTTTATTATTATTCTCTCAGAAGTGATTCCATTTTTATGTACCAAATCAAAGTGCTTCTGTTCACTGTGGGCTCCAAATATAGAGATTATGGAGCATGTGATCAGATCAAATTCTATGGATAACTTTGGCATGTTTTTGCTTCTTGCAGACCTAAAATAATCAAAGATCTTTAGAAGTACAATAGCTCTTCTTCAACTATATATACTAGTAATAGAAGCTTCAGCCTCTTCAGCAATGCAGATATGAGAAATCATATCTTCAATGAATCTAACAAAAAATATCATCTTTACTAAATTTGAAAACCTGATAGTGTTGTTACTGACAACCAATCATTATTTGATTTGATAAATTCAAGTCTTATCATATTCTTATTCAAAAAAAAAAAAAAATCTTATCCTATTCAGGGCCAGGCAATAGAAAAATATATCATACTAATCTTATCACACCAGCACCAAATGAAATTGATCCTTCAGGTTTCAAAAATATCTGTCTTTGCTATACAGAAACTACCATATATGTTTCTATATCAACAATTCTTGCTATACATGATTTTGGCTAATTGTCTTTGTCACGCAGTTTATCTTTGTTTTCAGCTCTTTCAAATTCAATCTGTGTATATCCCCATGGAAGTGATTCTGATGTGATACCGGAACCTGCACAGACAATTAAAGCAACAACCCAGAAGGAAGGTCACGATTTAGTAAATGATACTCCAATTGGCACATATATGTATATAATAAAATACAATTAAGGGGCTGGCTACTAGGAGGAATTCGTAAGTACATGATGGTAACATATAATTTGAAAGCTTTGCATATGCATCAGTAGCTTTTTACCACTCAGTGATTGAGATATAAAAGCAGCTGGATTTATAAATATTTTGAAAATATGCCAGAATAGATCCTTTTAGTTTCCTCGAACATCATAATTGAAATCTATTTGAACTATAATGCTCAGTTTGAGGACATGACTGGTTTGAAGACATACCATTCAGTTCCAAGTCTTGAAAGCAAGTTTTGTATGCTTTTGAGGAACAAAATTCTTGCGAAGCTGAAATAATTTGTAGTTAAAAGAATTAGGCAATATCACCAAAAGTTTTTAATATTCGTACCTTTATGTTCTTTTTCCACCGTCGGATCAGTTTTGAGAGTTAGCAGCTTGAAGCATTTCCACTATGAGGGTCTTCACATCCCTAAGAAGTACAAGAAAATGCAACTTACCAGAAAGCAACAAAAAAGATCATAATTAAAAGTGAAATAAATTTGAATGCTGTCAAACATGATGTGGCAACATAGATTTGTCCAAATCTTTTGGATGTTTCCTTGAGGCAAAGCAATTGAAGGATCCAAACAAATATTCCAAGTAAAGATAAGCCAGAAAATTCCAACTTAGATTTCCAACGCATGTTTAAGAAGGATTCCATAGTTGTAGAAGATTATGTAATTAACCATGCCATGCAATGAGGTGTCATCCATTTATTCTCAAGCATTTTCAGCAACTCTGATGCGGGATATGGTATCTCTGTATATATCCAAATATAAGATCGCAAAAAAGCACCAGTCATATATATAATATGAATGCAGCATTTATTATTGATTTCTGAGAAGACATATATTTCAGCAACTTGACAAACCGTCTGAAGCATTACTTGTAGTCTTATCTCTCACCTTTCAGTTTTCTAGTGTCACAATAACGTTAATAAGTACGGAGACACTTGCAGATTAAACTTTGGTAACAATTAACAAAAGCTAAGAGAAACTCACAAACAAATTAAAGGACCAAAGGAGAGGAACAGATACAAGAGTCAATCCTCTAAAATAAGATGTCTTACTTTCTATCTTCTGCACGTCTTGGGAAAGGAATTCGGAGCTTGAAATTATTTCCTTGATAAGCAGCCTACAAGAAATGACAGTCAAAATACTTTAACAACATTAGTGAAGGATGTGCTCCCCTGAAAGGAAAGAGTTGCCAAATAGAAGTACCTTAACATTGAATCCAAGACTATCCAAATCCAGCATATAAGCAGAATCCACCTGAAGAAAAAGAAAAAGCCAACTTTTATTACGCAAATCACTCTCTCTTTAAATAGCTTTTAACTGGACCAATCTCAAATAAATCATTCATAACCAAGCCACTGAAAGTTTTCAATTATATTTTTTATCTATTTATTTGGTACTAGTAGGCAATAATGAATACAAACCAAACCACAAGGGCTAATTCCTATCATTTTACATCTCAACCAACTGAGCCAATCTGATCATATAATAATGATCATGCAGAAATACAGTGTTAAGGTCCATATCATTACAGATTACCTGAATCGATGTAGAGTGTTGCACAATGGCTCTAGTATCTTCAGCATGATCTCTGTTCATGTGAGACTGCCAAGAGATAGGATTTCACTTAGAAGATAGAAACTGCTGAAGCAATAATAGAAAAAGAATATATTGCAAACAAATACTATGTGAGCAGGCAATACCGCAACAGGCTTAGAAAACTGAGCTATAGGATCAACTTTTGCAGCTTGGTATTCCTCTCTGCTGAACTCTGAAAATGAAAGCACAAGAAAGATAAGTAAACATTAATTATGGAACATCATGCCATCATGGTAGAAAGGCAGAAACAACACTACAAACAATTTCATTAGAGATGCTAAAACAAAATCAGTGTGTGTAACAGTGCATCCTGGAAACATCAGCGTCTCATCTCAAGTGACCGAGGGAGTATCAAACTCTCTATCTCCCTCTCTCTCAAGATCGATGGATTTGAGAAAAATTCCTGGCATATGTCTCATCCAAATTTAATATAAAAACAAATTCTGGATAGGAGACAAACCTCCAGATCCTAATAAAGCTGTTGCAACACCCGACACATACCGGACAACCTTTGGTTCGATGCGCACAAATTGGAAGTCACCAAAGTCAACCTTCACGTGGGTAGAGCAGTTTTAGAACTCCAGTAAATAAGTTGGTGACACTTAATTGTTCAAATTAACAAAGCACGCTTGAGAAAGTGAGGGAACAAGTTACCCAGAATGCATTGGGGTGCTTAGCCAAATAGGCAGCACGAATGGCAGATTTATCTTTCTCCGCAACCTGTGCAATCATTAAAAGATAGATTTAAATTCTAAAGATCCAAATCATTAGGGAGAAGCACATACCTATAAATATGATCAGATGCAGAATCATTTACAGAAACCAAGCAGCATTTGAAATTAAGTAACAACTTACAGAAATAGCATCCCCGTGCAGGGTGATTATTAAATCAGTTCTATCCTCTGGATCTCTCGCAACAAGCAATGAACATTTTGGATTAGCTAACAGGTCCTGAAAAGCATCAAATTTTCAAACAATTAAATTATAGGAATTCGACAAGAAAAAGAAATGCTAAAGCAAATCAAGGAAAAAACAGATAACTTTTTAGTAGTGTTCGAAATTGCTAAAGACTAAAAATTGGACAGGAACATCACGCCACATAACATCAATTTAGCATTTCTGTAACATATATTTGGTGCACATAAAAATCGATCCTGAATACCAAAGTCCAGAGCATGATCATTTATTTTACATTTGGAAGGATTTAGAATATTATCCACCTGTTATTTATCAATTTGATTCCATTGAGCCATTGATATCAAACCTATACGTGATTTTAAAAAGAAAACTTCACAAGTTCACATTTAGACACAAGCATTATTTCTGAATTTTTCTCTCTAAATATTTATCTAATCTATAAATTTAAAAGCATAACAATCTCATGGTTTAAGATATTTAAAAAACTTCCCCGGGCAAACCTTGGTATGAACAGCCAGGCTGCTGACGGCTAATATTGGAGTTCCATCTGCATCACAAGCAAAGTCAACCATTGACCCTGATGGATAACCCTCATAGTTCTGCACAAAGAAAAGAATTCAATGAGCCATTAAAGTGTTAATTTTAAGAGCTTAATAGCGAACAATATGCTTCACTGCAGTACCAGAAAAAGCACAACAAAATATGTTCACTTTTATTATTTTTCTAATTGATGACAAGTTCAGAACTGTTAATAATCAATAGCATGCGAATCAAAACCTGAGAAAAAGTAGAAAGCATTCCCCGAATGCTGCAATCAAGTACAGTACGAATTTCCTCAACTGGAGGAAGCCGAGCTGCTGCTTCCTGAAATGACAACCCCAAATCAGATTCAGCTGTTGTTCTTTTCTCCCATTTCCAATATAGGGATCATCCATATATTATCCTTTGAATAATTATACAACAGGGAGAGCAGCGGCAAAGCCACATATAGGCGAGCGGGCTCAATCAGAAGATTTATTAAAACGTGCCTAATAAATTAATGAAAAATCTAGTTTAGTTAAATATTCTGGCTACGCGGAGAGAATTAAAATATAATCCTAACACAAATTACATTCATATTCATATGCTCACATAAATGTAATTATATAGAAGAATTATAAGCAAAAATATATAGAAAACACAGAAAAATAATATTACCTGGTGCTTTTGAATCAATTCGAAGACATTGGCATCACTTTTAACATCCCCAGTGGACACAGCCTGATTAAAACAAACAATCAAATAATCCCAGAATAAATAAATAAACCCAGATAAATAAATCAACATAAAGATTAAATTTTTCTACATGGGTTTTCTAGGGAACCAAACAGGGGTTCGTTTTATAACCAACCTGAGCTGATGAAGACTGAGCAGCAAAAGAAGCCATGGAAAGCCGACGAGGGAGGGTGAAAGAGAGAGGGGAGAAGGAAGAGAGTCTAGATGTGGAGTGGCAGAAACGTAACATTGAAGAAGAGTGAGGGGTTTTATTGATATTATCAATGCGTGAAAATAAAGAAATTGTCCATGGAGCTTCCATAGTCTTCATTTTGTCTGACCAAACGCTGCCTCTCTCTGACTAATTTAATATGATTTTTTTTTAAGCTTTTATTTTTTATTTTCCTTTTTTTTCCCCTTCAGAAAGCTATCTGTTAGCTTCAATGGCAGCACTTGGCAAAGATGGGTCCAATCCAAATCATATATATTTAATAATTTTAGAAATTTTGGTAATGTTGTGAATGGCACAAGTGAATATGTCAAAAAATGATTTTAGGCTTACATATAAAAAATAAAAAATAAAAAATTAGAATTTTTGGGTGGTCTTAAAATTGGACAATCTAGTGTTAGAGATGGGTTCTGTGTTTTTATTTTTTATTTTTTATATAATTTATAAATTATAATTAGTATTTATTTGATAATAATTTATATGTTATTTAATTTTAACCGTCTATTGTTAACGGAATGAGAATTTAGACATTTTTATGTTCCAATTTTAAAACGGGACGAGATAAAAAAAGTTTCGAAATTTTCAAGCGCGATGAGACGGGATGATAAATAGGACGAGATTTTAATGGGGCGGGACTTGGATAATTTTTTGACCCGACTGGAATTGACAAATCCTTATCCCGTTGCCAACCATAATTGCTATAAAATACACGTATGACATAATTTTATAAAATGTTCAGCACAATTCAACTCAACACTGAATCCAAATTACTCAAAATTACTGAAAATGTTTTTTAAAATTTTAAAATTACTGTTAAATTTCTTTTTAATGTTAGATTTTTTTAAAATTGAAATACAAAATTTGTATCTAATTTAACTTACATATATGTGTCACTCATTAATTGTTGTTAATAACTGTAATATTAATCACAAAAATTTGTTTATAACTCAATAATTTTTTAAAACCAATTTGGAACTTTGAATTGAAGCATAGATGAACTGATAGGCATTAACTATGTGCAGAAGCTGAAGCACTTCCATAATAGAACTCTTAATACATCTCTGAATGATCTGTAACAACTAACTAAACATCAGAAATTCAAATGAAATCAATATTTGATAATGAGGAAAGCCAAAAGGTCTTGAGTGACACAACAAAGAAGAAGAAGCACAATCCTATTTCAAACTAATTGCACTTACTGCATGCTAATCTTCGGTGGACAGGACGCGGAGTGAAGCTAAAAGACGATGAGGCTAGGATTCGAGTAAGATCTTCGTGTAAACATCCGAAGAACAGAAAATCGGAAGAGAGAGCGAATCACTGATAGTGTAGGTATCCTTTCTCCTCTAAATACGACACTACCAGTCCCGCCATGGCAGTGGGAGTGGGGCAAACTCCATCTTTCTGCTTTATTTCTATCTGGACAAAAGGAGGGAAATCTACCAATTCAAGGATTTGTAAAGCATCAAATATGCAGCTATAATATTGAATTATTGATGGCTCGGAAAAAAACATAATGATTCATACAAGAAACCACATGACCTTATTAGTTTCCGCGGTAAAAGCAAAAACATACCTCACAATTCAATGGTGGTTCGTAAGGATCATCTATCCCAGTGAAACCTGCAATACAATATTGTCACTGGTTAGGGACCAAAGGGAAATAAAAAGAAGGTTCAGTGTTTCCATTGGTAGTGAAGAGAGTTCATAAGATGATAAAAATAGCAACAAAATTGTTAGGAATTGACATAGGTGTTATAGAATCACTGTTGTTAATTATTTCTACAGTTTAGAAGTATGGTTCCTCAATTCTTTTTCATAAATTGTGAATATATATGGAAGTAGGCTAAAATTTCAAATGCAGTCTCCTAATCAATTGAAACTTCATGAAGTATGCAGATGACGGATGAGCCTAAAGAATCCATGGCATGATCACGGGATAAGTGGAAGAATGAGAGAGTTTGAGGTCACAAAATTATAAAGGAGAGCAAACTGTGCAACCAGTCAATGCACGGAGAATTGTCCCATTGTTGGTTTAAGATGCCAAATCTAATCCCCATTTCAACTTCACTTGATAAAGTTTAAAGCATCAAAATTCTCAGTGTTAATTTCTCAAAGTTACAGAAGGCATATTTTGGCACAGACCTTTGATCTTCCCAGCCCGTGCAAGTTTGTAGAGGCCTTTTGCATCTCTTGCCTCGCACAATTCCAGAGGCATATTCATAAAAACCTGCATATCTATGGGTAAGATGGTATTCCCTCAAAATAATGCAGACAGAATCTTTGTATATAACAAACATCCATGAGAAATATTGCCTCAATAAAGTTTGAATCTGGCGACATAGCACGGCAAGCATCCCGGTCTTTTCTATATGGAGATATCAGACTGGCAATGCTGATAAAACCAGCATCCGCAAAAAGCTTTGCTACTTCCCCTAAAACAAAAAACTAATAATTCAGAATAAAATAAAATAAATCTAAATAAGTTGCACACGAATAATGTTAAATCAGACCTAATGCTCTAGAAAAGATGAGTCAAAACTTCTTGATTTATGGAAAAGCAGGCATATAGAATAACCAAATGGGGATCCCTACATCAGTTATGTGTAGGCAACACCTACCTACAGACTATGGCTAGACAGACAAAGCATATAGCATTCAGCGGCCTTATAAAAAAGAAATTTAAGATATGCCAAAACCAGTACCAGTCTAATAGTGATCAAAATTAAAACCAATAGACACTTCCAGATCAGTGTCGAAGACTTCAAGAGAATCAATCTGGAACAGTGAACAACATGAACCCTCAAGCAACATTTTAGAATATAATTATTCAGGTGGTTGAAGTCAGTAAGTTTCCATTCTACAAACAAACAGACAGACACATATGTTTTGAATGCAAGGGTGAATAAGTTTTATACATAGTAGGATGTGTAAAATCTCTTTCTACAATTTAACTGTTAAGATCACCTAACCCTAACTCCAATCAAAAGTTAATTTATCCATAGCACACACTTACCAACTCTACGTATATTCTCAGTTCGATGTTCTGCTTTGAAACCAAGATCTTTGTTTAGTCCATGTCGAAGGTTGTCTCCATCAAGGACGTAAGACAGCTTTCCCCTAGTATAAAGTTCCCTATTAACTGTGCATGCTAGTGTACTTTTCCCTGAAAGATTGACAAATTTTCAATAAAAAACAATAGTGACAGAGAACAATCTGGATATACTTTGAATGTTTGAAACACGAAAGCATCAAGTATACATAATTATGCATAAAAATTTAAAACATAAGAAATTTAGTTTAACTCATTTAGCTAGTATGAATGCAATATTTCTTCAATGATTTCATTGTCAATTCGAAGCCTTTCTATTGTTCCACTGAATGATTGTATATTGATGGAAATAAGAGAAGAACGAGACATAAATAAAGAGAAATTTAATATAACTTTCTAATTCGTTGAAGTTCAACAACCAATGTTGTCATTCAGCTTTGCTACATAAAAATATACCCGACAACCCAAATAAAATAAAAGATTAACACAAAATTACAGAATCATTTGCCGAGTATAGCTTATTTGTTGGCATTTAAAGGACTTAAGTCTCAAAACTGATAGTGCAACAAGTATAATTGTGATGAGCGGTCAATATATATATATTTCCCGCCCTTTTTTATTAATGTTTTGTGTGTATTTCAAGTTTTATGAACACTTTGATGTGTTTTGGGTATATTTTGCAGGTTAGATTCATATCAAGACTTAACGGATTCAACGAGGGATGAAAATGACAAAATACGGAGAAAATCGGGCCTTATTTCAGAGTGAAAACACGCTAGGGTGTGTCGCGACGCCTAGTCTTGAGCGACGTGACACGCCAATGATCAACGCGCGTCGCGACACGGAAGATCTGATCCCAATTCGCCCAGAATTCGATTTTTGAGTAGGAAAGACCCTCCATATCTCCTATACAAGCATAAGTTCATCCCAAAACCTAAAGAGACACCTCATAACATATTTTGGAGCCTCCAAAACATAGATAAACCTCTAGAGCAAGTCAAGAAAAAGAGCTTTCCCCGGTGTTGGAGTTTGAAAACAAAGACCTGTTGGACAATTATGACCCATAACATCACTATTTGTAAAAGACATGGTGTTCTTTGTACAAATTAACTATGTGACAAAAGAAATTGCTCTTTTATCATTTTGTAATTGGATTACTTGGATATATAAATGATAAAAGTCCATATGATTAGTACCAGATTAATAAGATATGAGACAGTATTAATCCACGGTATTGCACTTGTGCGCGTTATGGAAGCTTAAAGGCATAGTTCTCATATATTTAAGTATTGGATACTTATGCAAGTGTGATAGGAGGTTCTGTTTGCCAATGGTACGGGAACAGCTTCGCTCTGGATAGACCCCCCGGAATCCCATTGGTAGTATGACTATGTGTCTATGGGAATCCGAATCAGGGTAGGTGTATTTGGTCTTAACCTGAGACTTGCATCGCTAATACTTGCGACAATCAGTACACTTTGGTTTTGGTCGTCCGGGGCTTTAACAGGTTCTGTGTACGCCTCTTCTGGGTTTACTGAGAATCATAGTGTATTGGGTGTGATGTCAAGATAGAAGTATCACTTCAGTCATATGGAGATGATGATCACGCAGGGATACAGAACTAGTACTCTTAAATGCTGCAGCTGCCGAGATAATATGACAAGGTCATGATTATCCGATTATAGAGACTAGTTGCTAGTGATCCGATATATGCTTCGTATGGGACATACACAATTCCAGCCCCAGGCCTAGCATGTGACATCTGATATTGGATCGTAATACGCAATACTTAGTATACTACACCCGATATAGATTATATTTTCTTCGTTGAATATTTCTGGAGAATCGGGTAGGCACGGTGCTTTGCTAGAAGTCAACCATGTCTTGTAAATCGGTAAGAACGTGGTACCGGGTACGCACGTGTTCGGATATTCCGATAACCGGATTTACTGCCAACATATCCAGGGATCTCTTGGGTCGCTTCCCAAAGATTCACCAATGACATTTGACTCAAACAGAATTAGTCTGGGATTAATTATGAGAGAGAAAATTAATCTGGGATTAATTACGGCAAGAATTAATCTGAGATTAATTATCAGAGAAAGAATTAATCTTGGATTAATTGCGTCACGAATTAATCTGGGATTAATTCGTGTAGAAGAGAAAACACGATTAATTTGGAATTAATCGGTAAAATAAATTTAATAATTAAATTGGATTTTTCTATTTAATTTATTTAATTGGGCTAAAATAATATATTAGATATATTAATTGAAATTGGATTTCAATACGGAATTAAAATTGGATTTTAATTCAAGCGAACGAATTAATTTGGAGTTAATTCGTAAGCGAATTCCGTAATAATTTTGCGAGGCATTATTGTTTAATTAAATTGGATTTAATTACGTTGCGACGGAAAATTCGTTTAATCGGATTAAACGAAATCGGGCCCAAAGTCATGTTGTGTGTGCCAACCAAATTTTGAATTTAAAGTGGTGGGACCCACTTTACTTACATCAACTTTTGACAAGTGATGGAAGTGGTTGGGTTGTATTTATTACCACTTTTTCCAACACATCAACTTAACTTTTAAAAAGTCAAGTAAACACACAACAACACACATTCACTATTCATTATCTCCCATTCTCTCTCTCTCATGGCCGAAAGTTTGCATCTCTTGGAGGGCAAAATTTTCTTTCATTTTTTTTGGACAATGCTAGCACATTAAGAGTCACAAGAAGGTGACAGGGAAACTCACCATTGAGTTTGGAACAATAAAGAAAGCTTGGAGCTTCCGAAATACAAAGAAAAAAGTCTTGAAACTCATCCGGTCAATGTGAGTATTTCCGCAACTCTCTTTGATTTATTCACACACAAATCATCTTAGTGATCTTGTGGCATGTGTAGGACACTAATAAGACCGCCAACGAGAGTTCCTTCTTCCCCTCACTCTCTAATTTATCTTTTATGTATTTTTGGCTTAAAATAATGATTAACTTATTTTTATTGGATATTATGAGTCGCTAATTCATTAAATTTAGGGTTGTAATGGATCTCAAACATGTTTAATTAACTATTTGCATATTTTTATTCTTTTGAGATTGTTATTGATTATTTATTATTCTTTGTGTTTGAACACATATTTTATTTGTTTGGCCAACAATAGAATGATCTTAGTAAATCCTTAGGAACTGGACAGAGAGAATTTGGGTTAGCCGTGAGAATAATAGCTTGTGATCTTATTCGTTGAATAGATTTCCCTGCAGGATAGACATATGCCATTTATACGTAGCCAAGATTAGAACCTGACCTTAATGAATTCGGTTTGATTTAATTAATATAGACATATATTTAATTGATTTATTTTGAATATATTTACATGATCATCGAAAGAGATTTGTGAATAATTTAGTGTTATAGGTTAATAATTAGTAACGACAACCCAACTGAATGAAAAATGCCTAGACTCATTGCGTGCATGCTTAGGTGAAGTTGCAACCCTAGGTTCTTCTATCTATAAGGTTTTCAAAGTCTGTTATTTGCGCTTTATTTAATCTCAATTAAATTTTGATAAAATTAACTCTCCTTTTCAGTAGTTTAGTTTAAGTTAAGTAAGTTAGTTTTAATATTAATAAGATAAATATTAAGTCCATGTGGGTTCGACATCCGACTAATAGTGTGCTTGCGTGCTGTAGTAAAATCGCAACCAATTTGTCAGATGAACATAAAATAATTTTACCAAACAAAGTCTCTGCAAATTGAGCTACAGAGGTACAAAAATCATTTCACATGGTACAACAAGAAAACTTGGAAGAAATTAAACTAAAAAATCTAATATCAACACCAAACCTGATCCGCTAAGACCCGTGATCCATAAAACACATCCCTGTTGGTCAAGTAGCTTCTGTCTTTCAATCTTCCCAACTGGGAATTCTTGCCAAAATATATTGTTGAATTTCCCACAGTAGACATCACAAAAAATGTTATATCTTCAATTTCCCTTTCACAAACAACAAACATTCAACTCAATCAATGGTTTCAAGTTCAACTCATCAAGATTTCTTCAACAAAGAAGAAAAAAATTTCTCACAAAACAGCCCACGTATCAAGTCAAGTGACCAAGAATCAAACTGAAACATATGATCACAATGCAGAATCATTAAATGACCAAAATAAAGATTACCCACCAAATGTTTTACATAGCATGATGCAAAAACCATTGCTTTAATAAAAATATAACATGATGTAAAGAACATTAGTTCCTAATAATCAACAAAAATTGCACATTTAAAAAGATTTTATCTTGTTAAAATAAACACTAAGATCAAATTGGCAGCCATCCCAGCATGCCAAAATGCAAACAAACTCATATGTAAGTGAATATTTAGACATAAAAACACAGTCACATTCACATTTACAGAGGGAAATCCAATACCTTTAAAGCTTTTCTGGGTTGTTTGCAATTGGAAGAGAAGGAGAGACAGAGAGATGATGTATCTATTTATGTAAATGGAAACCGAAATAGAGGGAGTGAAGTTGGGTTTCAGAGAGTAACTTAACTGATGGGTTGGTGGGACGAAGCTTAAATTGATTGAAGGGTGACATATTTGACGCCCTCACTATAAAATAAATTTGATTTTTTAGTAAACACCATAACGTGGTGATTACGGAAATATTTAGGCCCTCATAATTCATTCATTCCCAACGATAAGAGTGAGGAAACTAGAGATGGGGAAATTTTCATTTTCACATGTTTGATTTGGTCAAATATAAAATTAATTTGATATTTTTAATTTAATAAAATATTTTTAATAAATAAAAGTGATATAATTCAATTAACTTACCCTTAATTTTAAACCAAACAAGCTTGATATTAATTTATTTTATTTTTTGTTGTTAAAAATATTTTATTAGATTGAGCTTAATTTTATATTTGACCAAATCACACATGTCAAAAGTGTAAATTTCTCATAGAGATAATATTAATTTTAATCATTTATATGATCAGAATGAATATTTTGAAAATCGAATAGGTGATTGAATTAATGATTTAAAAGATTTAATGAGATATTGATTTGAAAGGTTGAATGGATAAAAACAGTTGAAATCATAAATAATTTTAATTAATTAAAATATTTATTTTTAATTTTTTGGTAAGAACTAGCAGGGCCAATTCACCTGTTTTATCAATAATTTACACAATGATTTTTAGGATTTAATCGAACCGAATTCACGATTGTACGGGCCAAAATTGGGCTAGTGGCAAAAACGTCTTTTCTTTTGAACCCAAGTAACAATGAAACCCAAAAACAGAGGCCCAACTTAGTGGGTTTAATACTATTTTGAAAAACCCAGGGCAGAGCCCAAAAAATACCTTATTCCACTTGCATGCAGATAAGGATACACATGTAAAGGCAAACCAATAAACAGAATATAAACATACCTCAAATCATTACCAACTATTTCTCTCTTTTACTAAACATAATATATATCATCCACATGCTGAGATTTTGTATCACTAAATAATTATATCTTGATCACGTTGTGAGACTTACCTCCATGTGCCAACTAAAAAGGCAGTATTTCTTGGCCTATAAATGGAAGCATGATTCAAGCTAAATGGGGGATTCAAGTCAGAGATTTCCAACTTAAGCTCTCAGAGCTTCATTTTCTCACATTCAAGCATTACTTCTCATATACAAGCCTCTGCTCTCTGACAAAAGCTCTCAAAGCTTCGCATTTCCTAAACATTTTCCTCTACCCTCACGGCCACCAAAAGAAGATTAAGGTAACAGCAAACCTTGCTTTCACATTTTACTTATTCACTGCTCATTTCATACTACTGACTTGAGCGTCAGAGTGCCCCCGACACCCACCACACCGGTGGGTAGTCTACTCCCGCTCACTCTACCTTTATTTTGTAGGATCGCTAGTGCCCCCAACCTAAGAATTCTCGATTGTGGACCTCGGCCGAAATTCAGCATCCACAATTTTGGCGCCCACCGTGGGGCCTTAGCGATTCATAGCAAGCAATAAACCACTCAGTCTACAATCCTTACAAGCAGACACCAGATCCTGTGGTGGCATAATCAGCCACTCTACAAAACAGTTACGATCAATGGAAGATGAAAATTGATCCATGTAAAACTCCAGTACTAATCCCCAATAGTATCTGGAACATAATTCATTCTTTGGCCACTTAAAGGCGTGAGGCTACAACTCTTTTCAACTATCTTATTAACCCAATCTTTTAGAAGCATTCAAGAATATGGCCAGTGAAAATCTACCATCAGACGACTATCCATTTAATCACCAAAGAAGCCATCACATTTCTCCAGCCGACCTATCACGGCAAGTCATATCTTCCATGTGAAAGGAAATGTTGGAATAATTCTCTCCAGTCTACCTGCAGTCAAACTATCAATAAGGAAAAGTTGAATCGGGATAATATCAACACTCTTTCCCTATAAAGCGTCAACTCTATACTACATGGATGGATTGTCACTACCTCAGGACAACGTGGGAAAATTATCATTGATGGAATGTCATCAATTCCAGCCGATGTGAAAGATGACATGAATGGGATAGTTATCTTCTTCAGACGACAAGGATAAATCTCAATCTTCTTCATACGACATGAAAGGCGTGTCATCTGCTTCAGACGATGCTAATAGGATTGTCATCCCATTCAGAGGACGTGGAAGGATTGTCATCTCCTCCAGTCTATATGAAAAGTTTTTCATCTCCTCCAGACTACGTGAAAGGTAGTATGAAATTCTCTTGAATCTCTATCAGGTTCAGTCAACCAATCTTCATTAAGTTAGGTAGTATGAATAGTCTCTTAGACCTTTATTAGGTCCATTCGACCGTAGTTTCATGGACCTTCTTCAGGTCTAATATAGTGAGTGATGACTACATTGGACTTTCATCAAGTCCATTAGACAAGTCTATTCGACAATAGTCTCGTAAAGGAATGAGGAGTGATGACTTTCATCAAGTTCATTCCATTGTAGTATCATTGACCTTCTTCAGGTCTAGTATATTTAGTAATGACCTTGATAGGTGTAACGTGCTAACACCCCAAGCTTGTCCAGGGCCAATGTCTTGCCCATGGCCGCTTGTATTGTGGTGCTAGTGTGCACTATTGTAATTTTCCTATTTTATTTTATTTTCTATTTTAAGGGGGGGTGACAACTCAAGCATGAGGTGTGTTTCCTTGTGCCACTTTTGTAATGTCTTTAAAAGCTCTTTAGGGGGAGGTTACCCGGGCACCTTAGAAGGGCCTTGGCCACCAGCATACTAAGGGCTTCAGCTGTGTACTCCCTCGCCCTTAGTTGGCTTGTTTAATGAAAGATGCTCCTTTTGATGTTTCATTGTTTTGCCCCAATGTGATGCTTGAATGCTATGCTGTAAAGCTTGAGTGTGTGCTAACAACGTACATTGACCTTCCATTGCTTAATAATGTTCACAACTTGTTGATGGCTAACCTTGAGCTTGTCCTTGCAGGCTCAATTCTAGGCTGACTTGTTAGACGTTGTGTTAACAAGTGCCGCACGGACCCAACTTGGTGATCCCAAAAGTTTGGCCCGTGACAATAAGCATCCATATCTTCCATACTACATATGAAGATAATCATCAACTCCACACTACACATGGATGGATTATCATCAGTTGTAAACTTCATTCGACAGTAGTCTCATTACCTTCATCAGGTATTGTAGAATGGATAATTCTCATGGACCTTCATCAGGTTCATTCGACAATATCTACATGGACCTTCATCAGGTTCATTCGACCTTAGTCTACTGACCTTCATCAGGTTAGGTAGAATGAAGTATCACATGGACATCCATCAGGTTCATTCGACCTTAGTCTCCTGACCTTCATCAGGTTAGGTAGAGTGAAGTATCACATGGACATTCATCAGGTTCATTCGACCATAGCTTCATGGACTTTCGTCAGGTCCATTCTACAACTCCATTCGACAGTAGTATTGTAGAAGTGTGAAGAGTAATGACCTTGATAGATAATCTTCAAGTTCATTCTATTATAGTCTCATGGACCTTCTTCAGGTCTAGTATAATTAGTGATGACCTTGGACCTTCATCAGGTCCATTCGACAACTCCATTCGATAGTAGTATCGTAGAAGTGTGAAGAGTGATGACCTTGACAGATATTCTTCAAGTTCATTCTACCGTAGTCTCATGGACCTTCATCAACTCTAGGAGAGTGAGTGATGACTTATTTGGACTTTCATCAAGTCCATTCGACAAACTCTATTCGACAGTAGTATCGTATAAAGTGTGAAGAGTGATGACCTTGACATATATTTTCAAGTTCATTCTACCGTAGTCTCATGGACCTTCATCAAGTCTAGGAGAGTGAGTGATGACTTCTTTGGACTTTCATCAAGTCCATTTGACCGTAGTCTCATAAATCCTCATCAGGAGAATGAGTGATGACCTTCATGGACCTTCATCAGGTCCATTTGATAGCCCATTCGACAATAGTCTCATGGACCTTCATCAGATCTAGTAGTATGAGTAGGAAAGACTCTCATAGACCTTCTTCAAGTCTAGTAGAGTAAAGATCCTCATTGACTCATGTTAGATCCTGTAGAGTGAGAGGAATGAAGACCTTCGTAGATCTCATCAGTCTGAGTGTTAGACTCACATGTACCTTCATCAGTATTAATGAAGTGTATAGATTTATTGGACTTCATCGGTCGAGGATTGTTGACTAGGTCTAGTATATTTAGTAATGACCTGATAGGTGTAACGTGCTAACACCCCAATCTTGTCCAGGGCCAATGTCTTGCCCATGGCCGCTTGTGTTGTGGTGCTAGTGTGCACTATTGTAATTTTCCTATTTTATTTTATTTTCTATTTTAAGGGGGGGTGACAACTCAAGCATGAGGTGTGTTTCCTTGTGCCACTTTTGTAATGTCTTTAAAAACTCTTTAGGGGGAGGTGACCCGGGCACCTTAGAAGGGCCTTGGCCACCAGCATACTAAGGGCTTCAGCTGTGTACTCCCTCGCCCTTAGTTGGCTTGTTTAATGAAAGATGCTCCTTTTGATGTTTCATTGTTTTGCCCCAATGTGATGCTTGAATGCTATGCTGTAAAGCTTGAGTGTGTGCTAACAACGTACATTGACCTTCCATTGCTTAATAATGTTCACAACTTGTTGATGGCTAACCTTGAGCTTGTCCTTGCAGGCTCAATTCTAGGCTGACTTGTTAGACGTTGCGTTAACAAGTGCCGCACGGACCCAACTTGGTGATCCCAAAAGTTTGGCCCGTGACAGTTGGTATCAGAGCGGGTTCAAGATTGGAACGTAAATGGCTACGAGAATACCTATAATAGAACGGTTGGATGTTGTCGAGAAAAAGCTGGTTGACATTGATGGCTATGTTACAGCACTGACGAAGAAAACTCCCGATGTCGAGAACTTCAGACAAACCATTAATGTACTTGAAGCCCTGACAAACCGAGTAAATGCCTTAGAGGCCCAGGCTAATGGTGCTAGCACCAGTGCTCGTCAAGAGCAGGAACATACTAGTGGTTGGGTGGATGCAGTCAATTCGCTCAAAGAATAATTGGCCGAATTGAGCATGAGGGTGAATCTCACCGCCCTTGCTCTCTCGAACCTACCAACAGCTACTGCAAGTAGGGAGCCGAGAAGGTCCAATGTTCCGGAGCCTAGAGCTTATGAAGGTGTTAGAGATGCTCAAGCACTCGAGAACTTCCTCTTTGATATGGAACAATACTTCCGAGCTTCACGGATCGTAGATGAAGAGGACAAGGTCTCGATTGCGTTGATGTACTTGTCTGGAGATGCCAAGTCCTGGTGGAGGGCGAAATACCTAGAGATTCAGGATGGACGATGCTCCATCCGAGATTGGAGAGATCTAAAACGTGAGTTAAAAGCACAATTCCTTCCAGGAAATGTAGCTTACATGGCTCGAAGACAGTTGCGAGAACTGAAACATACAGGTACAGTCCGGGAATATGTGAGGAAGTTCTCGGGGCTGATGCTAGATATTCGGGACATGTCTGAGCAGGACAAATTGTTCTATTTTCTTGAGGGGTTGAAACCTTGGGCCAGAACTGAGCTGCAGAGGCAGCGGGTGAAGGACTACTCTTCCGCACAAGCTGCTGCGGAACAATTGATAGATTACTCGCTTGATGGGACCCCGACAAAGAGATCCCTGCCTGCACCCGCCACTAATGACAGTGGGAGCAAACGAGCCAGGAATTGGAGCAACGACAAGAGTGGGGGAGCGGACAAGAGAGCGGAGTATAGCTCCTCAAACCCAAAAGGGCCTACGTCTCAAAATGGTCCTTCAAATGGGAAAAGACCTTTATCTTGCTGGATATGCGATGGGCCGCATCGAGCTTTGGAGTGCCCTAAGAAGTCTAGAATGACAGCCCTTTTGGCGCAAGAAGAAGAAGAAGGACGCCGACGAAAAGCCGAGGAAAACCCAAGAAAGGAAGAAGCTGGCCGAATGGTGGCACTGAGAATGCTGAATGCTTTGAACAAACAACCAGAGACTCTGAAAGCCTTGAAGAAAGGCCTCATGTTTGTCGATGCCTTGGTGAATGGGGTCCCAGCGAAGAGCGTTATGGTGGACACGGGGGCCACCCATAACTTTATTTCTACGACGGAAGCTAGACGTCTGGGGCTCAAGTTGGAGCGAGACGCAGGCCGCATGAAGGCGGTCAATTCTCAAGCGCTACCCACGAGTGGGTTAGCGAGACAAGTAAAGGTGAAGATTGGTACGTGGGAAGGCCAGACAGACCTCGTAGTGGTTCAGATGGATGACTTTGATGTTGTTCTGGGAATGGAATTCCTTCTCGAAAAGGGAGCCATTCCCATCCCAGCTGCAGGGAGTTTATTGATTATGGGGGAAAAACCTGCCATGGTGCTAGCAAAGGTGAAACCACCCACTGAGGCGAAGCTCTTATCCGCACTACAATTCAAGAAAGGGATCAAGCGACGAGAACCTACATTCATTGCCATCCCTACCCCAATCGAAGAGGTAAGAGAGGGGGTCCTCACTCCTGAGATCAACAGTGTGTTAGAAAAGTTTGCAGAGGTGATGCCTGATCAACTTCCGAAGACCCTTCCTCCGAGGAGGTCTATTGATCACCAGATAGAATTAGTTCCTTCAGCCAAACCCCCTGCAAGAGCACCTTACCGAATGGCCCCACCAGAATTGGCAGAACTTCGCAAACAATTAGATGAACTATTAGAAGCGGGTTTCATCAGACCTTCAAAAGCTCCATTTGGAGCTCCTGTGTTATTCCAGAAGAAACAAGATGGAAGTTTGAGATTGTGTATAGACTACAGAGCTCTGAACAAGCTGACGGTGCGAAACACCTATCCTATCCCGCTCATAGCAGATTTGTTTGATCAGTTAAACGGGGCAAAATACTTTACGAAGCTAGATTTGCGCTCGGGTATTACCAAGTGAGGATAGCTGAAGGGGATGTACCGAAGACGACTTGTGTTACTCGCTATGGAGCCTTTGAGTTCCTAGTGATGCCTTTCGGGTTGACTAATGCCCCTGCCACATTTTGCACGTTAATGAATGAAGTTTTCCATGAATATCTTGACAAATTCGTAGTGGTCTACCTTGATGATATCGTGGTCTACAGCACCAACCTGGAGGAGCACAAGAAACATCTAGCCATGGTATTCCAAAAGTTAAAGGAGAACAAGCTCTACGTGAAGAGAGAAAATGCTCTTTTGCTCAAGAACGCATTAAGTTCCTTGGGCACATTATTGAACAAGGGCGTATCCGAATGGACATGGGGAAAGTAAGGGCGATCCGTGAGTGGAATACCCCAAGCAATGTTAAAGAATTGCGGTCGTTCCTTGGACTCACCAACTATTATAGAAGATTTGTAAAGGAATATTCGAAGAAGGCAGCACCTTTGACTGAGCTACTAAAGAAAGAAGTGACTTGGGAATGGTCCGACGCCTGTAAAGAAGCCTTCGAGAACCTCAAAACAGCTATGGTGGAAGATCCAGTACTCGCACTCCCTGATATTGGCAAACCATTTGAAGTTCAAACGGATGCTTCAGACTTTGCAATGGGGAGGGGTGTTGTTACAAGAGGGCCATCCCATCGCTTATGAGAGTCGTAAACTTTCTGAAGCAGAACGACGATACACGGCGCAGGAGAAGGAACTTTTGGCTGTGGTATATTGCTTGCGGGTGTGGAGACACTATCTATTGGGGTCGAGATTTGTGGTAAAAACAGACAATTCTGCAGTTAGTCATTTCCTCACACAGCCGAAGCTCACTCCGAAGCAGGCTCGATGGCAAGAGTTTTTGGCTGAATTTGATTTTCACTTCGAACACAAAGCGGGGTGTTTGAACCAGGCAGCAGATGCTCTGAGTCGGATGTCCGAGCTCAATCATTTGAAAGTGTTAGCTAACTTATCCTTCAGCACTATCTCTACGCCAATCAGAGAACTTATCCGAAACAACCTGGAGAAAGACCCTGTGTCCAAGGCACTTTTGAAGCTAGTGAAAGAGGGCAAGGCTCGTCGATTCTGGTTCGAGGATGGACTTTTATGGACAAAAGGAAATCGCTTATATGTTCCGAAAGCTGAAAACCTGCGGAGGACCCTTATGAAGGAATGTCATGATACCTTATGGGCTGGCCACCCTGGCTGGCACAGGACTCATGCCTTGCTGAAACAAGGATATTACTGGCCACAGATGCGGGACGACGTGACGGAATACACGAAGACTTGCCTCATCTGCCAGCAAGACAAAGTAGAAAAATTGAAGACCCCAGGGTTGTTGGAACCTTTAAATGTTCCATCTAGACCTTGGGAGAGCGTCTCTCTGGACTTCATTACCAACCTTCCAAAAATTGGTGACCTAACCAATATTTTGGTGATTGTTGATAGGTTTTCTAAGTATGCAACGTTCATACCAGCACCGAAGTATTGCAAGGCGGAAGAGACTGCAAAACTGTTCTTTAAGCATGTGGTGAAGTACTGGGGGGTACCCAGACAGATCGTGAGTGATCGGGACCAGAGATTTGCAGGCACCTTTTGGTCAGAACTCTTCAACCTGCTTGGCTCGCAACTGAACATGTCGACGAGTTATCACCCCAAAACAGATGGCCAGACAGAGAGATTCAATGGGATGCTAGAAGAATACATACGCCACTTTGTTAGTGCCAACCAGAGGAATTGGGCACAATTACTTGATGTCGCCCAATTTTGCTTCAACTCTCAGAAAAGCTCCGCCACTAACAAAACTCCTTTTGAAATTGTGATGGGTCAACAACCCCTACTCCCACACACAGTGGCCGAGTATTCGGGGAAGAGTCCACGAGCTTTCAACTTCACGAAGGAATGGAGAACCAATGCAGAAATTGCTCGAGCATACTTGGAGAAGCTTCCGCGAGGATGAAGAAGTGGGCAGATCAGCATAGGAGACCCATATATTCCAACCTGGGGATTTGGTGCTAATCAAGTTAAATCCAGAGCAGATTCGATTCAGAGGGAACAAAGACAAGAGATTAGTGAGAAAGTATGAAGGACCTGTTGCCGTTCTCAAGAAGGTGGGTAAAGCTTCGTACAAAGTCGAGACTCCTGCGTGGATGAAGATGCACCCGGTTTTTCATGTCAGCAGGCTGAGACCTTTCCATGGAGATAGTAGTGATACAACCCGTAACCAATCACAAAGACCAGAGGTGAAGGAAAGCAACAACGAAGAGAGCCACAAGGAGCGTTGAGGAGATCGTGGCAGAAAGAGAGGCGACCGGAGACCAGCGACAGGGAAAGGAGTTCCTAGTGAGGTGGAGAAACTTGGGAGACGAAGAGACGAGTTGGGAGAGAGCCGAAGACCTCCAGCAGTTCAAGCAGCAGATTGAAGACTTTCTAGCCCTTCAGCATCACGACGAAAGAGCCGAAGACCTGCACCTGCAGCAGCCTCAGCAGAAGAGTGAAGATTTTCAAGCCTGCCAGCACCAAGGTCAAGAACAAGGGAGGAGCAGATCAACCATGTCAACGAGGACGTCGACAAATTAAGTGGGGGAGGATGTAACGTGCTAACACCCCAAGCTTGTCCAGGGCCAATGTCTTGCCCATGGCCGCTTGTGTTGTGGTGCTAGTGTGCACTATTGTAATTTTCCTATTTTATTTTATTTTCTATTTTAAGGGGGGGTGACAACTCAAGCATGAGGTGTGTTTCCTTGTGCCACTTTTGTAATGTCTTTAAAAGCTCTTTAGGGGGAGGTGACCCGG
This sequence comes from Zanthoxylum bungeanum, assembly GCA_019454045.1. Classification (NCBI taxonomy): domain Eukaryota; kingdom Viridiplantae; phylum Streptophyta; class Magnoliopsida; order Sapindales; family Rutaceae; genus Zanthoxylum; species Zanthoxylum bungeanum. The sequence goes on along the minus strand of SKCR01015056.1, from coordinate 75,673 downwards.
GCACCTTAGAAGGGCCTTGGCCACCAGCATACTAAGGGCTTCAGCTGTGTACTCCCTCGCCCTTAGTTGGCTTGTTTAATGAAAGATGCTCCTTTTGATGTTTCATTGTTTTGCCCCAATGTGATGCTTGAATGCTATGCTGTAAAGCTTGAGTGTGTGCTAACAACGTACATTGACCTTCATTGCTTAATAATGTTCACAACTTGTTGATGGCTAACCTTGAGCTTGTCCTTGCAGGCTCAATTCTAGGCTGACTTGTTAGACGTTGCGTAACAAGTGCCGCACGGACCCAACTTGGTGATCCCAAAAGTTTGGCCCGTGACAATAAGCATTCATATCTTCCATACTACATATGAAGATAATCATCAACTCCACACTACACATGGATGGATTATCATCAGTTGTAAACTTCATTCGACAGTAGTCTCATTACCTTCATCAGGTATTGTAGAATGGATAATTCTCATGGACCTTCATCAGGTTCATTCGACAAATCTACATGGACCTTCATCAGGTTCATTCGACCTAGTCTACTGACCTTCATCAGGGTTAGGTAGAATGAAGTATCACATGGACATCCATCAGGTTCATTCGACTTAGTCTCCTGACCTTCATCATGTTAGGTAGATAATGGAGTATCACATGGACATTCATCAGGTTCATTCGACCATAGCTTCACGGACTTTCGTCAGGTCCATTCGACAACTCCATTCGACAGTAGTATTGTAGAAGTGTGAATAGTAATGACCTTGATAGATAATCTTCAAGTTCATTCTATTATAGTCTCATGGACCTTCTTCAGGTCTAGTATAATTAGTGATGACCTTGGACCTTCATCAGGTCCATTCGACAACTCCATTCGATAGTAGTATCGTAGAAGTGTGAAGAGTGATGACCTTGACAGATATTCTTCAAGTTCATTCTACCGTAGTCTCATGGACCTTCATCAACTCTAGGAGAGTGAGTGATGACTTATTTGGACTTTCATCAAGTCCATTCGACAAACTCTATTCGACAGTAGTATCGTAGAAGTGTGAAGAGTGATGACCTTGACATATATTCTTCAAGTTCATTCTACCGTAGTCTCATGGACCTTCATCAAGTCTAGGAGAGTGAGTGATGACTTCTTTGGACTTTCATCAAGTCCATTTGACCGTAGTCTCATAAATCCTCATCAGGAGAATGAGTGATGACCTTCATGGACCTTCATCAGGTCCATTTGATAACCCATTCGACAGTAGTCTCATGGACCTTCATCAGATCTAGTAGTATGAGTAGGAAAGACTCTCATAGACCTTCTACAAGTCTAGTAAGGTAAAGATCCTCATTGACTCATGTTAGATCCTGTAGAGTGAGGAATGAAGACCTTCGTAGATCTTCATCATGTCTGGAGTGTAGACTCACATGTACCTTCATCAGGTATAATGAAGTGTGTAGACTTTATTGGACTTCATCTGGTCGATGGATTGTAGACTCTGATGTTCTTCTTCAAGTATTGTAGAATGAAAACTTCTTAGACCTCCATCAGATTTGGTAATCTGTAGACTCCCTTGTACCTTCATCAATATGTATGGTCGTCTTGAAACATAAGATAATGAAACATCCTCCTCCATATGGGACATCATTATCAACCTTCTGCCCAGTCGACACAACAGGCAAGTAAAAGATCTCTCATTGTTTCAGTCAAACAGAGTCTGCTTCTTATATTGAAGAGTCATTGACTAGTCACTCGAAAAATCCTTCAGACGATGGGTATCAATATTCTTCTTTCTTTACTTACCATGACTGTTGTTTTGAAATTTGCAAGCAATGCCATATGACATAGTTGAAGACCTGGACTACTCCTAGTCCAGACGAAATTGAAGACTCTCATAGTCTTTAAACCCGTAATATGGGGATTATCCTAACCTTCATCAGGTTCAGTCGACTGGGAACAATCCCCATTGGCTCATGTATAGTCAAGTTCAAGACATGGCCTTCATCTGGTCTAGACGACAATAGACTCATCTGGTCCTTGATCAATAGTATGGAGATTGTCCTGACCTTCAACTGGTTCAATCGACTGGGGACATCCCTCATGACTCATGTAGAGTCGAGTTTAACACATGACCTTTATCTGGTCTAGAAAAATTTGAAGACTCATCTAGTCCTTGATCAGTAGTATGGAGATTGTCCTGACCATCAGCTGGTTCAGTCGACCGGGGACATCCCCCATAGACTCATGTCAAGTCAAATGAAGACATGGACTTCCTACAGTCCAGACGACACATGTCGTGTGAAATAACTCCTGAACCTTCATCTGGTTCAGTCGACTGGGAACATTCCCCATGGCTCATGTAGAGTCGAGTTCAACACATGACCTTCATATGGTCTAGAAAATTTTGAAGACTCCCTTGGTCCCTGATCAGTAGTATGGAGATTGTCCTGACCTTCATCTGGTTCAGTCGACCGAGGACATCCCACATAGACTCATGTCAAGACAAATGAAGACATGGACTTCCTAAAGTCCAGACGACACATGTCGTGTGAAATAACTCATGAACCTTCATCTGGTTCAGTCGACTGGGAACATTCCCCATGGCTTATGTATAGTCGAGTTTAGCACATGACCTTCATCTGGTCTAGAAAAATTTGAAGACTCCCCTGGTACTTGACCAGTAGTATGGAGATTGTCCTGACCTTCATCTGGTTCAGTCGACTGGGGACATCCCCCATGGCTCATGAAGAGTCGAGTTCAGCACATGACCTTCATCTGGTCTAGAAAAATTCCAAAACTCCCATGGTCATTGACCAATAGTATGGAGATTTTCCTGACCTTCATCTGGTTCAGTCGACCGGGGACATCTCCCATAGACTCATGTCGAGTCAAATGAAAATATGGACTACTCTCGGTCCAGACGACACATCTAGTGTGAAGTGTACTCCTGAACCTTCATCTGGTTCAATCGACTGGGGACATCCCCCATGACTCATGTCGAGTCAAATGAAGAAATGGACTTCCTACAATCCATACGACACAATGTTATTAGACATAACTCCTGATCCTTCATCTGGTTCAGTCGACCTATGGACTCATGTCGAGTCAAATGAAGATATGGATTATTCAACATCCAAACAATCAATGTCGTGTAAAATGCACATTGAACCTTCAGCAAGTTCAATCGACTTGGGAAATCCCTCATGGCTCATGTCAAATCAAATTCATGACATGGACTACATTTTGACCAAACAACTTGAAGAGACTCTGCAGCTCTTCTGTCCTCACGAATAGAAGACATTAAACCCAGACGATAAAAAGGAAAGTACCCAGAATTCTGCATTCTTGACAGGTACTCTTACATATCATGTTTCAAACAACGTGCATAAAATTACTCTCCAAGTCAAGGATTTCATGACTTAGAGAGTAGGGGACAACTGTACGGGCCAAAATTGGGTCAGTGGTAAAAACGTCTTTTCTTTTGAACCCAAATAACAATGAAACCCAAAAATAGAGACCCAGCTTAGTGGGTTTAATACTATTTTGGAAAACCCAGGGCAGAGCCCAAAAAATGCCTTATTCCACTTGCATGCAGATAAGAATACACACGTAAAGCCAAACCAGGAAACAAAATATAAACATACCTCAAATCATTACCAACTATTTCCCTCTTTTACTAAACATAATATATATCCTCCACATGCTGAGATTTTTTATCACTAAATAATTATATCTTGATCACGTTGTGGGACTTACCTCCATGTGCCAACTAAAAAGGCAATATTTCTTGGCCTATAAATGGAAGCATGATTCAAGCTAAAGGGGGGATTCAAGTCAGAGCTTTCCAACTTAAGCTCTTAGAGCTTCATTTTCTCACATTCAAGCATTACTTCTCATATACAAGCCTTTGCTCTCTGACACAAGCTCTCAGAGCTTCGCATTTCCTAAACACTTTCCTCCGCCCTCATGGCCACCAAAAGAAGATTAAGGTAACAACAAACCTTGCTTTCACATTTTACTTATTCACTGCTCATTTCATACTACTGACTTGAGCGTCAGAGTGCCCCCGGCACCCACCACACTGGTGGGTAGTCTACTCCCGCTCACTCTACTTTATTTTGCAGGATCGCTAGTGTCCCCAACCTACAAATTCTCGATTGTGGACCTCGGCCGAAATCCAGCATCCACAACGACCGGTTCCCAAATCAATCAGTTCAATTGTCCGGTTCAATCCAATTTAAAAAAAATGAAAAATCATTAAAAATATTTTTTTAATATTCGATAAGAAGAAGGTTATTAGCTTCAAAAATATGTTTTGGTGATGTTTGGTTATATTTCGAGTATTGCTTTTAATGATTAAAAAAATTATTGTCACATGGGAAAGTTTTTTTAAAGTATATGTTTTGAGTTGTTAAAACATAATTAATATCGGAAGGTGTTTGAGCATATTTTATTTATTTATTTTTTCCCTTCCAAACGTTTGATAGAAGTCGTAAGTGGGAACATGTGATATAATAAGTGAGCACATGAATTATTGTTTGATAGATGTCCGGGTTTCCATCCGATATACCACAAAAGGGAACACATATACCGCTCATCCAACAATCACATCATGCCTCAAACGACTCTCATGCAATTATATATCAAGATAAATAAACAAAAATAAAGAAGATAAGTAAAAAGGGTGCCCTCAGGTCTAACCTCTTTTGTCGTTCCTCGAAAGCGCGTTACACGGCCGTCGGAAGGATTGATACTCCGTAACTTTTCTGGTTCACTAATCCAACGATTTTCCTCGCGGTTTCACTGCTCGGGTTGTTGTTTTCACTCCGTTTCTCTACTGTTTTGAGGGTATTTTCTGGTTACTGTTTCAGGTCTATTAGGCTACTGTTTTGGGGACTGTTTTCAGAGATTTGGGGACTGTTTTTGGGGTGTATTTCAGGTGCAGTTTTAAAGGGCTGACTTGCGTGGACAATAGGGGCAGTAGAGGGCTGTGTGCGTAAGTTATAGGGGCTGTGAGGGGCGGCTGCAGTGGGTTTAAATTTCAGGGCAGTGAAGAGGCAGTTCGGCGTGAGTTATAGGGCTGATTTGGAGGCAGTTTTGTGTGATCAATAAGGGCTAGTTGGAGGCAGTTTTGGCGTGAGTGATGAAGGCAGAATAAAGGGGCTGGATGAGGAGCAAACAGGCGTGAACGATGGGGCTGGTTGGAGGCAGTTTTGTGTGCGTGGGTGAAATTGGCTAGCTTGATGAGTGGAGAGGGGACGTGGTCAAGGCAGATTGTGTTATGGTTGTAGATAGAGGGAGCGACGTGTGCATGGGCTGCTGACACAGGAGGTTCATCAACTATAGAATGAGTGGCTGTTACTGGAGAGAGAGTGCACTTCGCAGAGGCCATTTGGACTGGGACCATGGCTGACGTGTGGGCTGTGTTGCATGGCTTCATATGGCTATCTTTGTCTTCACGTTGATTTAAGGCTCATGGGGAGAGAGAAGGTCGTGTGTGGCTAATTAGGGTTTCTCTTTTGTTTTGTCGGTGAGGAGTTTGGGTGAGATTATGGGCGTGTAATGGCTTTGGCGAGTGGCAAGGGCAGGGCTGGCATGATGGTTGCAGTCTGTGAGGCTGAGGTTTGAGGGTTTGGTTTTTTTGGTCGGTCAGGCTGTTAGGCGCTGGTTCGTTGATGTGTGAATGAGGAAAGGTGGTTGTTGGTCAATGACGAGAAGGCTGTGATGGATCCAAGGGGCATGTGGCTTAGTGGGGCGCCGGCTGAATAATGTGAGGGTTGCGTTAGTGGTCTTTAGGGTTTCGTTTGTGGCAGTATGTGGCTGTGAAGATGAGGTGAAAGGGGTGCTGTGAGTGAATTGCCGATTTGTGAGAGAGCTCGTGAATGGTTAGGTTTTTTGTTTGTTGTTCGGCTGGACTGGTTGGCAGAGGAGTTGTTGTGTCGTCGGTTAGAGTGGGGAGAGAGAGGGAGAGACTTAGGTTTGCAAATGTGTTATATTTTATAGTAGTGCAATTAGGGTTTGTGCATGGATTAATTAGGAAATAAATCAATTTAATTTGTTTTATTTAATTTGATTTGGAATTTATTTAATTGAATTTAATTTGTGAATTTAATTTAATTAAGATTTCATTTTAATTGGTTTGTGATTTTTAAATTAAGAATTTAATTAATTGATTGGTTATTTATTTTAATTTCGATTATTCTAATTTAATTTGATTTTAATTTAATTGGTTTCAATGGATTTTAATTTAATTCAAATTAATTTAACTTGTGTTTAATTGGTTTCGATTCAATTTAATTTGTGTTTAATTTAATCGGTTTTAATTTATTTAGATTTAATTTAAATTTAATTTGTGACATGTATTTTAAATGTTTTAATTATTTTTGGAGGTGATTTAATGGGTTTGGGCTAAGGTTAAGTTTTAAAACGGAGATTCAACAACGAACCCGAAGCTAAACACGTGAACTAAATCCAACAAAACGTCAATTCTTGATGCTTCCCTTCCGACGTCCGTTTCCCGCGACTTCCGCGACTTAAAAGATAGTTGTCTCCAAATAAGACTCCTCATCGGGTTTCACATGAAAAAATGCAATGCCTACAGTCGCCCCCACTTTGATGGGACTTGTGCAGTGTGTGACAGTGACAATTCTATCAAAGTACATGCAATGCATTTTTACTTACCTGGCTCGCCAGCTGCCTCGAACTGAGTGGATGAGAGGTGGGTCTTGTTCCCAAGTTGAATTGAGTTGTACTATGGGTCTTGTTCCCAATCTGAGTTGAATTGAGGTGAGGGTCTTCTTCCCTGGACTGTGGGTCTTGTTCCCGATTTGAATTGAGGTGAGGGTCTTCTTCCCTGAACTGTGGGTATTGTTCCCGACTTGAGTTGATGTGAGGGTGTTCTTCCCTGAACTGTGGGTCTTGTTCCCGATTTGAGTTGATTTGAGGGTCTTCTTCCCTGAACTGTGGGTCTTGTTCCCGATTTGATTTGAGGTGAGGGTATTCTTCCCTGAATTGCGGGTCTTGTTCCCGATTTGAGTTGATGTGAGGGTCTTCTTCCCTGAACTGTGGGTATTGTTCCCGATTTGAGTTGATGTGAGGGTCTTCTTCCCTGAACTGTGGGTTTTGTTCCCGATTTGCTGAAACGATGTCTGTCCATTTTCGAACTGTGTAGATGAGGCTTTATTCCTCCCGGACTTTATTCCCGAACTGTTAAGAGAGAGCTTTATTCTCCTGGGCGTTATTCCCGAACTAGGTTGACATGAGGCTTTCTTCCCCTTGAGCTTTGTTCCCAAACTATATTGACATGAGGCTTTCTTCCCCTTGAGCTTTGTTCTCAAACTATACTGACATGAGGCTTTCTTCCCATTGAGCTTTGTTCTCAAACTATACTGTCATGAGGCTTTCTTCCCCTTGAGCTTTGTCCTCAAACTATACTGACATGAGGCTTTCTTCCCCTTGAGCTTTGTTCTCAAACTATACTGACATGAGGCTTTCTTCCTCTTGAGCTTTATTCTCAAACTATACTGATATGAGGCTTTCTTCCCCTTGAGCTTTGTTCTCAAACTATACTGACATGAGGCTTTCTTCCTCTTGAGCTTTATTCCTAAACTATACTGATGGTGTGGCTTTGTTCCTGAATGCCATACCTGACAGGAACTGATGCTGAACCAATGTGGGCCTCGCCCCAAACTGATAATGATGTGGGGCCTCGCCCCCAAGCTGACATGGGCCTCGCCCTCAAACTGATATTGATGTGGGGCCTCGCCCCTAAGCTGATATGGGCTTCGCCCCCAAGCTGACATGGGCATTGCCCTCAAACTGATGATGATGTGAGGCCTCGCCCTCAAACTGATATTGATATGGGCCTCGCCCCTATGTTGATACTGATATGGGCCTCGCCGTCTGAGTGTCATACTCGGTAAGACCGATTCTGATGCTAATGTGGGCCTCGCCCCCAGAGTGCCATACCTGGCAAGACTGATTTTGATGTCTCCATACCCGGAGTGCCATACCCGGCAAAACTGATACTGATGATGACGTGGGCCTCGCCCCCAGAGTGCCATACCCGGCAAAATCGATGATGTATCTCCATACCCGGAGTGCCATACCCGGCAGAACTGATGCTAATAATGATGTGGGCCTCGCCCCCAGAGTGCCATACCCGGCAAGACTAATACTGATAGTTAATGTGGGCCTTTCCCCCAGATTGCCATACCCGGCAGAACTGATGTTGTATCTCCATACCCAGAGTGCCATACCCGGCAGAACTGATCTGATATCTCCATACCCGGAGTGTTCATTCTCGAACTCTGATCGCCATTATCGGCTTGTTCATTCTCGAACTCCGCTCCATTCTCGGATTTTGCTCCATTCTCATATTGTTCATTCTCGGATTGTTCTCCATTCTCGGAGTGCCATTCTCCGCTTCTTCATTCTCAAACTGCTGATATGGGCCTCAACCCTGGGACTCATCCCCAAAACTACTACTCATATGTTGCTGATTCTGGTTGGCATGTCTTTGCCGCTTTTTCTTTTTCTTCTTTGAAACCTGTGAATACAAAACAAAACAAACACAAAAAAGAATGCAAAATTTATTACGTGTATGCATGCATGCATGAATGAATTTCCTATTCCGCTGGGTTAGGTCTTCCCCCAGTTCTCCAAGTGATTGCTCAGTTTTCTCTCTGGTCTCATGGCTCAATTTCTTGTCATTCTTCTTATTCACGGGGTGGTAGACTGGTCTCTCCCAGTCTTAATTTGGCTTTTTGTTCTCTGCTTTTTTGTGCTTGATCAAGATGAACCACATGGTGGGGCCTTCCATATTATCATACCATATCACATGCTACGAAAATAGTCTCAATAGTTATACATATTATCGTCCTCAAAGAATGCTCAATAATGAAACCAGAGAACCTTCAAAACATTCGATGCAACTCAAATCCAAGTCTTTGAATAAATGATCTATGCCAGACTCAAAGTGTGTGTGTGCAATGGTTCTTTCACAGCTTAATCCTTAGGTAAGCTAACTCGATGATTTCGTTTCAAAAATCGGGATCGATGGGTCAAACCAACCTAGATGTCTCAATTATATTCCGCAATTGCTTTTCCATGCTCAATGTAGTATGGTTTATCTTTCTTTTCCTTTGTCTCTCTTTTCTTTTCTTTTCATTTTGAACTTCATTTTTTTTTTCTCTTTTTCTCTTTTTTTTTTTTTTTTTTTTTTTTAACACACCTACCCTTTAAGGTAGCATTTCTCCTCATGGTGTGATCCTAATACTCGCCCATGGGTAGCTTCACGCTTATCGGTTATAGGTGGTTCGATTTTTTTTTTTTATTTATTTATTTTTAGAGACTTTTCTTTTCATTTTCAACCATACCACACATCATAACATAAGCAAATCAAGATAGACATCTAAGCAAACGGTCATTCACCGACCTACAATTTCTGCGACTTGTCAGGTTTGCACTGCTAAGAACCATAATCAAGTGCTTACGAGTCTAACATAGATCAATTACTCAAAGTATCATAGATAAAAGCACGTCAAGGGTTTATCGTTTCTAAGGCTTCACCCTAAAGCAAACAATTTCATCATCGGACTTATGTCTAACTATCAATGAAAAAAACAAATAATAATTATTTTTTTTCTCTCCTTTTTTTTTCTCTTCTTTTTTTTTTCTCTTTTTTTTTCTTTCCTCTTTTTTTTTTTTTTTTCTTTTCTCTCTTTTTTCTTTTTCTTTTTTTTTGAAGGCCCCCCAATGGTCTTTCTATCCTTGCCATAAGGTTTTCTGTTTCTCGATTTCCTTTTCCCCGCTATCCATGTTTGCTAAACTCCTCTTGAATAACCTTTTTTTTTCCTAACCCAACGGATATCTATGATGGCTTTTAAGACACAGAGGGTTAACATGATGCATGCGACATATGAGATATAATATGAATGTGGTTATCAAAAGCATAAAGAGGCAACTTCTATAGGATATACAACTATCGTTCTCATACAGGTTTATGACAATGCCTTTGATTGAACTCCCTCAACCCACTATAGAAACGGTCAACTAATGCACAAATCATACACATCACAAGACATGATTTCGGGGCCAATTCTCTTATTCCCCAGTGGAGTCGCCAGACTGTAGGACACAGAACCTGGGCGACGCCGTTCCTAGGCTCGCGGCCTAGTTGGGAAGTACGAAATAACATGGAGTCGCCACCCGGTGTGAACCGGGACAAAGATTTAAGGCCGCACTCACCCCTCGCAAGGGAAGACCTCAAACCTTTGGGTTCGGAATGGTCCCTTACTTATGTCACTTGTGATGATATGATTTGTGCAATAAATTAACCGAATCTATTCAACATTCATGCTCAAGGGTACTTAGATCTAACATGCTTTCATCCAAATAATTCCATGCAATGTAACACAACGAGCATATTGAATCATTAAAGCAACATGTATAAATCATTATCCTAACACATCATAAACTAATAATATGCATAAGGAACAACCTAAATATGCTTTAACAAATAAATAACAACTAAATTATACCATGCTTTAAATAATAAACGAATAACCTAAAGACTATAACATGCTCAAATACAAATTTGGATGAGACGAGATATGTGTATCTTAAGTGGTACGTGGCATTGTATTCCGAGTGCAGGCCATACTACCGTCCATTCGGAATCGGCTATGGAATTTATGTCCGGGTTTCCATCCGATATACCACAAAAGGGAACACATATCCCGCTCATCCAACAATCATATCATGCCTCAAACGACTCTCATGCAATTATATATCAAGATAAATAAACAAAAATAAAGAAGATAAGTAAAAAGGGTGCCCTCAGGTCTAACCTCTTTTGTCGTTCCTCGAAAGCGCGTTACACGGCCGTCGGAAGGATTGATACTCCGTAACTTTTCTGGTTCACTAATCCAACGATTTTCCTCGCGGTTTCACTGCTCGGGTTGTTGTTTTCACTCCGTTTCTCTACTGTTTTGAGGGTATTTTCTGGTTACTGTTTCAGGTCTATTAGGCTACTGTTTTGGGGACTGTTTTCAGAGATTTGGGGACTGTTTTTGGGGTGTATTTCAGGTGCAGTTTTAAAGGGCTGACTTGCGTGGACAATAGGGGCAGTAGAGGGCTGTGTGCGTAAGTTATAGGGGCTGTGAAGGGGGCTGCAGTGGGTTTAAATTTCAGGGCAGTGAAGAGGCAGTTCGGCGTGAGTTATAGGGCTGATTTGGAGGCAGTTTTGTGTGATCAATAAGGGCTAGTTGGAGGCAGTTTTGGCGTGAGTGATGAAGGCAGAATAAAGGGGCTGGATGAGGAGCAAACAGGCGTGAACGATGGGGCTGGTTGGAGGCAGTTTTGTGTGCGTGAAATTGGCTAGCTTGATGAGTGGAGAGGGGACGTGGTCAAGGCAGATTGTGTTATGGTTTGTAGATAGAGGGAGCGACGTGTGCATGGGCTGCTGACACAGGAGGTTCATCAACTATAGAATGAGTGGCTGTTACTGGAGAGAGAGTGCACTTCGCAGAGGCCATTTGGACTGGGACCATGGCTGACGTGGGCTGTGTTGCATGGCTTCATATGGCTATCTTTGTCTTCACGTTGATTTAAGGCTCATGGGGAGAGAGAAGGTCGTGTGTGGCTAATTAGGGTTTCTCTTTTGTTTTGTCGGTGAGGAGTTTGGGTGAGATTATGGGCGTGTAATGGCTTTGGCGAGTGGCAAGGGCAGGGCTGGCATGATGGTTGCAGTATGTGAGGCTGAAGGGTTTGGTTTTTTTGGTCGGTCAGGCTGTTAGGCGCTGGTTCGTTGATGTGTGAATGAGGAAAGGTGGTTGTTGGTCAATGACGAGAAGGCTGTGATGGATCCAAGGGGCATGTGGCTTAGTGGGGCGCCGGCTGAATAATGTGAGGGTTGCGTTAGTGGTCTTTAGGGTTTCGTTTGTGGCAGTATGTGGCTGTGAAGATGAGGTGAAAGGGGTGCTGTGAGTGAATTGCCGATTTGTGAGAGAGCTCGTGAATGGTTAGGTTTTTTTGTTTGTTGTTCGGCTGGACTGGTTGGCAGAGGAGTTGTGTCGTCGGTTAGAGTGGGAGAGAGAGGGAGAGACTTAGGTTTGCAAATGTGTTATATTTTATAGTAGTGCAATTAGGGTTTGTGCATGGATTAATTAGGAAATAAATCAATTTAATTTGTTTTATTTAATTTGATTTGGAATTTATTTAATTGAATTTAATTTGTGAATTTAATTTAATTAAGATTTCATTTTAATTGGTTTGTGATTTTTAAATTAAGAATTTAATTAATTGATTGGTTATTTATTTTAATTTCGATTATTCTAATTTAATTTGATTTTAATTTAATTGGTTTCAATGGATTTTAATTTAATTCAAATTAATTTAACTTGTGTTTAATTGGTTTCGATTCAATTTAATTTGTGTTTAATTTAATCGGTTTTAATTTATTTAGATTTAATTTAAATTTAATTTGTGACATGTATTTTAATGTTTTAATTATTTTTGGAGGTGATTTAATGGGCTTGGGCTAAGGTTAAGTTTTAAAACGGAGATTCAACAACGAACCCGAAGCTAAACACGTGAACTAAATCCAACAAAACGTCAATTCTTGATGCTTCCCTTCCGACGTCCGTTTCCCGCGACTTCCGCGACTTAAAAGATAGTTGTCTCCAAATAAGACTCCTCATCGGGTTTCACATGAAAAAATGCAATGCCTACAGGGTGACAAACGAATTTTTCCATATAAGTATATATATTTTGTGCCCGCACACACACCCCCTAATTGACACAGCAGCAACCTTTTAAAAAAAGAAAAGAAAGAAGTATCAGAGCAGACGTGAGAGAAAGAGAAAAAGAGGAAAAAGAGGGAAATAGAGCTTTAGTCCCGATCTGGCCAATCCGAAGTTCAAACCCAACCGAGTCTTTAAGGAAAAGTGTGGATCTCGTCGAGAGGATCATTTTGGTGGTGGTTTCATCTCGGGAAACTCCCAATTTTCGTAGAAACCTCGGTAAGGAAACTTTTTGTGGTTTTTCTCAATTTCCCGTTGATCCGGAACTCCAATCGACGAACCGTCAGCGTCATTAGAACCGGGAAGAGGAGACGACGCTCGGCCGTCGGAATTTTCTTCATCCGACCGGCGCGTGGCCACCACGCGCCGGACAGTAAGCTCGTGCCGACTTCCGAGTATCCTCTGTGATTTTCAGACCATTTCGAGTAGTAACGGACCTCCGAATCTTAGTTTTCGTTAAGTTTGTGAGAGCGACCGAACCACGTTTCTTGCATATTCTTTCATCTATTCTAGTTAGGATTATGTTCCTTATAGTAAATTCTTTTGTCTGTTAGGTGATCGTGATACCGTAAGCAGGGACGGTCCTGCTGCCTAGTTCCTTTATCTGTAGTCAGCTCTCCAGGTGCGTGGATAAGCCTGTAACATTGATGTTTTCAAAAGTATATAGTATGTATGTTTTCTTAAATGAATTTTTAAGGTAATGCATTAAATGAGTTTGTTTTTAGAAAGTTTATATTTTTGCTATAAGGTATGGATCGAATATTGATTATGTTGAAATCATGTGTTTGTGATATATGAGAATCTTGCATGATTTTGAGATATATGAGCATGGATTTCAGAAATGATTTTATGCTAGGATGCACCCCGTGTACATATATGTTGCCAGTTTATTTGCCGTGAGATGAGGTCTCATGTTGCCAGTTTTGCTCCGGATGCCAGTTATTACCGTGGGGATGCCCCATGTTGCCAGCTTTGCCGTATTTGTCACGAGTGTGTGCATATATATGAATAAACAACTTTATTATTCAGAGTATTTTTGAGCAGTATGAGTTTTATGAGAAATGTGATTTATCATTCAGAGTATTCTTGAGCAGTATGAGTTTTATGAGAAATGAGATTTATGATTTCAAGTAAATGTTGAATTTATTGATTTACAACTTTATGTACATATTTATAGTATGAAATACTTATTCGATCCACCTTGTTACTTGTTTATCCACGACACTAAGCTGTGATCCATTGCACTAAGCGTGAGCTTACCCATTTCCTTAACATTTCAGGTTTAGCAGATTAGTAGATCATCTTTTCATCTGCTGTTTCGTCATCATTTCCTGCCAGTAGAGAAAGGTTGTGCCAACAGTAGAGAGTCTTTGTTATGTTTTGAAACTATAATTCTAGTTATGTATTTTCTTGGAAGAATTTGTTGTCTAATGTTAGATATTGAGCCTTTATTTGTTACTGAGGATGTTGTATCTTCTTCTTGGATATTATGTTGAGTTGGATCATGGAGATCCTATGTTATGATGATATTTTCAGTTTAGATTTTTCCTTGTATTTGGAGGATTAGTCCATATTACAGGGGGAACTCTGCCAGTTTCAAGTCTCCGTCTCACCCCTACCCTACCTAAAGGGACGGGTGTGACATTAACTTTTTCTCTCAGTTTCGAACAACTGACTTTGCTGTTGTGGATCATTTTTATTCACAAATGTTAATTTTTGACTCAAGTCAAAATCTCGTTGTTACTTCAGGGGCCTGGACTCCTGAATAAATACGTTGGAGAAAGTGAACTGGCAGTTCGAACATTATTCAGTCGTGCAAGAACTTGTTCACCATGCATACTTTTCTTTGATGAGGTATATGACTGTCTCTCCTTGAAAGCATTTTGACATTTATAGTTATGTAATTTGACATATGCATACTTTTTATCATTGTTTTTGTAATTTCAAATTTTCAATACAATACAATATGTTATTTTGTCATCAGTTGCAATATATTATATTATATTGTTAAGAAAAGTAGCGAGACTCAAAAAGTTTATCGTGAAAGACAAATGACATTGCTCAAAACCAAAAGATGTCCTTACTGTATTATTATCATTGTTTAAAAATACGTATTGAGGCACCGCCTCTCGGCGTCGGCGTGTCGAGGCGGCCGCCTAATACGCCGTGTGCCGTTTTTGCCATTTTTCACCGATGAGGCGGCTGCCTCAGCCCGCCTCTCGCCGATTCGGCACAAGGCGGGCTGAAGCAGCCGCCTCGCATTCAGCCTTTTTTAATTCTTTTTTTATCCAACCAAAACGACGACGTTTTGGTTTGCCAAAACGTCGTCGTTTTGGCGTCTTTATAAAAAAAAGGAATCAGCATCTACTTCGTCTCTTACCTTCGTCAATTTAGGGTTTCTGCTTTGCGTCTCTTGCTTCCTCATTTTGTGTCTGCTTTGCATCTATTTTGTCTCTTACCTTCGTCGATTTAGGGTTTCTGCTTTGCGTCTCTTGCTTCCTCATTTTGTGTCTGCTTTGCATCTATTCGTCTCTTACCTTCGTCGATTTAGGGTTTCTGCTTTGCATCCCCATATTTTACGTCTGCTTTGCCTCTACTTCGTCTCTTACCTTCGTCGATTTAGGGTTTCTACTTTGCGTCTCTTGCTTCCTCATTTTGCGTCTGCTTTGCATCTTCTTCGTGGTAAGCTTCCATTCGAAGGTTAATTATTGTTTGTATTTGAATTTCAATAACGAGAGAAGACTCTTAGCAAATAATAATTTCAATTTGAAGTTTTCATGATATATGAATTTTTATGAAAAAAGACTGTAAATTTTGCTTATTTTTTAAGTTAATTTAAAAGCAGTTATTACCTCTATGTTCTTATGTGCATCTGACACTTTCTTCATGCCGCTAGACACTAATTATAGCTTATTTAGGGATTAGTTATCAATAATTTTTTGAACATACTATGAATTATTAAGAAATTAATGTATTTTGGATTAATTATCAATAGTTTTTTGAACATACTATGAATTATGAAGAAATAAATGTATTTTGGATTATTTTTCCGATTTTCGGATCGAAGTAATGGAAGAATTGGTAATGCGGCTTACAAATTTAGTTCCGACAACTCTGCCTAAATACACCAAAAACATCACAACAGAACATTCTAATTGTCTCTTTGTTGCATTTCCAGGTGTTATCTTAAAGTGATTGTGTTGTCATTGTCTTCTAATACTTTGATTATCTATAGGTGGATGCCCTGACGACAAAGCGTGGGAAAGAAGGAGGTTGGGTTGTTGAGCGGCTTCTGAAGTTGAACCATGTTAGCATGATCTGTAATGACTAACTATAAAAAGACTCGTTCTCTCCTAGCTAGAGTTTTTTCCATTCAACGATTTTGTTTTACAATACAGATGAAATGAATCCATTCATTTCATCTTGAGGCCTGGTAGGTTTGGTAAACTTCTATATGTGCCTCTGCCCACTCCAGATGAGCGAATTGGGTTGATCTTGAAAGCTCTTGCTAGGAAGAAGCCAATAGATGAGAGCGTTGATTTGTGAGGATTTAAGTGGACCTGATCTTGCTGCAATGGTTTGTCTATGCTTTGCTCTCTCTTTACTTGTTGATGGAATGCTTTTTAATCATACACATGTTCATGATTCTAATATTTTATGTTTCAAACCAATGCCAGATGAATGAAGCTGCAATGGCTGCCGTGGAAGAGAAAATGAAATCAAGCAAGAGCTCATCGGATGGGACTCCATTAACAATCAAGTTAAACTCATTTTGAAAGAGCAATAAGTAAAATTGTTGTGATTAAACACACAATAATAGAGGTGATTGGAGAGAAAACTTTTCTTTTATATTACTCACAAAAGAATTACAAAGCTTACAAATCCAAGCTTTACAAAAAAAACTCTCACACCACTTTACTCTCTATCTTTACTCACACATTTGGGATGATTTACAATGGATCTAGAGACTCAAATTTATAGAGCAGCAAAACATGTGCACTGTTGCAACACGTTTTCCCTTCACGCGTGTATGGGTTGGTGCCAAAAACCCTTCACGCGCTCTCTTCTCTCTGCATGCCAGCATGAAGATAATTTGCTTTCGGTGCAAACTGTCTTCATGCACATTAAGTCAACAAATCTCCCCCTCGGTGAAGATTTCCCAAAATCTGAGCCGACCATCAATCATCCAAAACCGGATCCTCAAAAGGATCCACCCCTGGCTGCATCTGTATGACTGCCTACGTACCCCGATTTGGGATCAAGCCAATCGTAGTTCTCTGAATCTCCCCACTCTGACTATGTGGAGAGTTTTGTCATCCCGGCTATAGCACGGCAGATTTCAAGCTTCTCCTTCGGTAAAACCTTCGTGAACATATCGGCACCGTTGTCGTCGGTGTGAATTTTCCTGAGTTCTAATAGCCTTGAGCTCAGGACGTCCCGTATCCAATGATACCTCACATCGATATGTTTTGACCTCGAATGAAATGTCGAATTTTTACCGAGATAGATAGCACTCTGGCTATCGCAGTACAAAATGTACTTCTCCTGCTTGAAACCCAATTCCTGGACGAATGTCTTCATCCACAGCAATTCCTTGCAAGCCTCTGTCACTGCAATGAATTCTGCCTCTGTTGTAGAAAGTGCAACACATCTCTGCAACCTTGACTGCCATGCCACAGCTCCTCCTGAGAGAGTAATCAGATACCCCGAAGTAGACTTTCGGGTATCCACATCTCCTGCCATATCTGAATCGGTGTAGCCTATCAACACTGGTTTATCGCTGCTCCCAAAACATAACCTCATCTTGGAAGTGCCTCGAAGATACCGCATGATCCATTTGATCGCATTCCAATGTTCCCGTCCTGGGTTTGACATAAACCGGCTGACCAATCCAACTGCGTGTGCTAAGTCTGGCCTCGTGCACACCATGGCATACATAAGACTTCCCACTGCTGAGGTGTATGGAACCTGTTTCATTTCCTCCTTCTCTGACTCAGTAGAGGGACTCTGTCTCGTACTCAATCTAAAGTGGGTAGCAAGAGGAGTGCTAACCGCTTTAGCCTTGTCCATCTGGAATCTCTGAAGTACCTTCTCGATGTACTCCTCCTGTGACAAGTATAACCTCCTGGCTTTCCGATCACGTCCGATCCTGATGCCAAGAATCTGCTTAGCTGGCCCCAAGTCTTTCATCTCAAAAGACTTACTCAGTTGCTGCTTCAAGTTATCAATCCTCGATTGATTCCTGCCAACTATCAACATATCATCTACATATAACAGTAAGATGATAAAGTCATCGTCAGAAAACTTCTGAACGAAAACACAATGGTCTGAAGTAGTCTTCTTGTATCCCTGCTCCCCCATAACTGACTCAAACTTCACGTACCACTGTCTCGGTGCCTGTTTCAAACCGTAGAGGCTTTTTCTGAGTCTGCACACAAAGTCCTCTTTCCCGCTGACTCTGAAGCCTTCTGGTTGCTCCATATAAATTTCTTCTTCCAGATCCCCGTGAAGAAATGCGGTCTTGACATCCATCTGCTCAACTTCTAGGTCGAGGCTTGCTGCTAAGCTGAGTACCACTCTGATGGATGACATCTTCACAACTGGAGAGAAGATTTCATCGAAGTCAATGCCTTTCCTCTGATTGAATCCCTTGACAACTAATCTGGCTTTGTACCTGGGTGTTGAAGTATGCTCCTGTTGCTTCACCCTGTACACCCATTTGTTCTTCAAAGCCCTTTTGCCTCTTGGCAATTTCACCAACTCAAAAGTGTGATTGTCATGCAAAGATTTCATCTCATCTTGCATGGCTTCCTCCCACTTTTCTCTGTCTTCTGTTTCCACAGCCTCCTGGTAGCTCTCGGGTTCTCCCCCGTCAGTAAGCAGCACATACTCATATGCAGAGTATTTGGTTGAAGGTTGCCTATCTCTGTCAGACCTTCTCTGTGGAACTGTTGGTGTAGCTTCTGGTACTGGTGGTTGATCATGATCATCATTTCTGGGAGCTTCATCACCTGTACCCTCCTGTCTGGGAACCTCATTTTCAACTCGTACTGGCACCGGTGTATGAGGTTCTGGATTCACATTACCTGTATTGCTGGGGCATTGTCTTCATATCCTTCCGGATATCTTCTATGGTCTGGTCTTCAACAAAGACAACATCTCGGCTTCTGACAATTCTTCTCCACAGGATCATAGAGTTTGTAGCCGAAATCATCCTGACCATAGCCAATAAAGACACATTGTCGCGTCTTTGCATCAAGCTTGGATCTCTCGTCCTTTGGGATGTGTAATGCTTTGCACCCAAAGACGTGCAAGTGTGGTATGACACTTCTTTACCTGTCCAAGCTTGGTTAGGAACATTACCTTTCAGTGCGACCGCTGGGGACATGTTCAAAACATGTACTGCTGTGATGAGTGCCTCCCCCCAGAATGTCTTCGGCAGCTTGGCTTGTGACAGCAAGCTTCTGATCCTCTCGCACAAGGTTCTGTTCATCCTCTCAGCTAGGCCATTCAGCTGAGGTGTCTTCGGAGGTGTGTTTGATGTCGGATTCCTTGCGTCTTGCAGTACTGATCAAACGGACCTCTGTATTCTCCACCGTTATCTGTTCTGATGCACTTCAGTTTCTTGCCGGTTTCTCTCTCCACCAAGGCATGAAACTCCTTGAACACTCCCAACACTTGATCTTTTCTCTTCAAGGTGTATGCCCAGATCCTCCTTGAATGATCATCAATGAATGTCACATAATACAGTGACCCACCAAGTGTTCGTGTCTGCATCGGACCGCATACATCTGAATGTATGAGATCTAGTACCTCCGGTTTCCGTTGAGGCGGGGAGCTCTGGAAGGATACTCTGTTCTGCTTTCCAGCCATGCAGTGTTCACACTCCGTAAGTGTGAGTTCTTCAATTCCGGAAGAACATTCCGCCTGCGTAGTATCTCCATCCCTGTTTGGCTCATGTGACCGAGCTTTTTATGCCATAGCTCGGCTGCCTCATTGCTGTTGACTGTATTTATGCTACTATTTGAAAGCTTAGCATGCATCAAATACAAGTTGATTCTTTCTTACCTCGTGCCACGACCATTGATCCTTTAGTGAGCTTCCAGCATCCGTCACTAAAGGTGCTGCAGAAACCTTCATCATCCAGCTTGCCTGTTGAGATCAGGTTTAACCGGATATCTGGGATGTGCTTGACTCCCTTCAACACTAGCCTTGTCCCGTTCTCTGTTTCAAGGCAGATGTCTCCAATACCGACGGCTTTGGACTGTCCGTCATTCCCCATTCCTTACAGCACCGTAGTCTCCTGGTGTGTAAGATGAAAAGAAGTCTCTGCGAGATGTGGCGTGTATGGAGGCGCCACTATCTATCACCCAACTGGTCTCGTGGCTGGCAAGATTCACAACATCTTCTTCATATATTATGCAGAAGTCTTTGGAGGTTTTCGGTCGGTGGTAGTAGCAACTCTTTCTTGATTAGAGTCACCATCTCTCCTGGACTGCTCGTTCTTCAATTGTAACAGTCCCTCTTCATATGGCCTTTCTTTTTACAGTAATAGCACTCAATATCTTCTAGTTCTTGATTTACCTCGGTTCTTGTCTGGTCTACCTGGGCCTCGGCTTTTACTCCTCCCCCTTCTGGTGTTCTTTTCTGTCACTAGAGCTTCTGAGGTTGAGGCTGATGCTGACTCCTGCATTCTCGTCCGCTTTTCTTCCTCGAAGATCCTGGTCTTTGCCATCTCCATAGTGACTTTCCCATCTGCGGCTGAATTTATCACCGTAGATCTGAACGTTTCCCAAGATTCTGGTAACGTATTAAGGAGTATTAGCCATTTACCTCATCTCCGAAGTCTATGCCCAATCCAGACAATTCTTCATTGTTCCGAGGAAATCGTTGATGTGGTCCGCCACAGCTGTACCTTCCTGGTATTTCAACCCCATCATCTTCTTGATGTAGTACAGCTTGTTGTTGCCAGTCTTTTCTCGGAAAAGCTCCTCCAGCTTTCTCCATAAACACGTGCATTTATTTCTTCACTAACATGGTTGACGATACTGTCGTCGATCCACTGACGAATAGTACTGCATGTTTTCTGGTGAAGATTAGCCCACTTTCCATCGGTCATTCCTTCTGGTTCTGCTCCAGAAACACCGATCCATCATAGTCCTTCACATACAGAAGGTCTTTCATCATTCCTCTCCATGTGAAATAGTTTGTACTGGTTAACAAAATCATTTTTCCGTTGCTCCCCTCCATCATAAAAATTCTAAGCAGAAAATTTCAAAAAAAACGAACCTCACCGTTGCGTTCGAATGGTCGAAAATGGTGGAAATGACACTCCGTTTGTCAAAATCCGACACAGGGACCAAATACAAATTCCAGAAATTATAGGGGTCAAATTGCAATTTACAAAAGTTCAGGGGCCAAAGTACAATTACGGAAAAGTTCAGGGACTAAATTGCAATTTCCAAATAGTTCAGGGACTAAATTGAAAATTTCTGAAAGTATAGGGGCTAACTTGTAATTTCCAGAAAGTTCAGGGACCTATCTGAAATTTACCAGGCACAGCTGACGTGGCAGCTGACTGGGCTGCTGACTGTGCGCTGACGTGGCGCTGACTGGGCGCTGACTGTGCGCTGACGTGGCGGATGACGTCACCGTCTTCAACCTTCAGACGAGTGTGGGGCGCGTGGAGCGCGTCGCTGCGCGTGGTCTGCTCTCTGGACGGCGCGTGCGGCTTTCTGGGACCTCCGTTTGATCGCCGGAAAATACTGCCGTGCTCGTCTCGCCGTGAAACGTCTGATGGTATGCTCAAAATCGATTTTCGACAACTTTCGTCGGAACCGACTTTCCAAACCGAACCTCTGTTTCTGAGTTTCGGGATCCCTCCGAGTAACCTTAGCTCTGATACCACTTGTTGTGATTAAACACACAATAATAGAGATGATTGGAGAGAAAACTCTTCTTTTATATTACTCACAAAAGAATTACAAAGCTTACAAACCAAGCTTTACAAAAAACTCTCACACCACTTTACTCTCTATCTTTACTCACACCTGGGATGATTTACAATGGATCTAGAGACTCAAATTTATAGAGCAGCAAAACGTGTGCACTGTTGCAACACGTTTTCCCTTCACGCGTTGTATGGGTTGGCTGCCAAAAACCCTTCACGCGTCTCTCTCTCTCTGCATGCCAGCATGAAGATAATTTGCTTTCGGTGCAAACTGTCTTCATGCACATTAAGTCAACAAAAATCTCACCATCAGTCTCAGGCCTGGTATGCTTCAGTTTACTTGCATAGGATTTCTAAATATTTCAGTTTACCGGTAACAATTTGACTAACTCCGGTTTCTCTTCTGGGAAGCAGCAAATACAGAGGTACAAGACTTTGTCAGAGACCTTCAAAGCAGCATGAGAAGAAACATTATTTCCCTTGAGAACCCAAATTATTAAACCAATCGTGGGATTAAGAAGCCATTGTTGATCAATGTGTGAGAATCAAGAGTGAGTGGGTTTACTGTATTCCCCTTTCTACATTTGACTTCTTCACAGGGGAGGAAATTTTTTGTAGTGAATAGGATTTAGGATTTGTGACGACATAAAGTTGCCTTATTGTCCTAGAAGGTGTTGAAAAATTCAATAATTTGAACATCAAAGGTCCTACCATTCGAGCTTGTGGAAAATGTAATGTGCAACAAGCTTTTATTATTATTGTTTTTTTTGGAAATATTGAAAATATCGTTGTCAAATCACTCAATTCGGGTTTAAACGGATCAATTAAAATTCCCTCTGTCTAAAGTTTTTACAAGAAATGCATCTTATGGATTCGAATTCTTAACTTGACAATCAAATTTTAAGTCATTTAATATCAAGCCGCACCTCTTGGTGCTTTTAATATTTGATGGTTGTATGACTTTCACCTCATCCCCAATTTGAGTTAGGATTTCTGATTTTCACCAACCGATAGCGGCAATGGAAATTGGAATGGGTATTAATGTTACAATCTTCTTCCTTTAAGGATATTGCGTCCTCATGAGGGATAATCAGAAATATAAAACATAAAAATAGTGATATATAAGCTAAATAGTGACAAAGACTAATAATAAAATATGTAATATGTTATTAAAAATTATTTTTAACTTGGGTGAAAATTGTCTAACGCTAAGCAGAAATACACTATAATACATGCTTACTTGAAGAGCCATGCTTTTTTTTAGTGCCCATATTTTTTAGTGATAAAATAATCACCATTAAATGTAAATTAATTCATCAGGGATTGCGTTAATCATTATTTTCTTTCTAGAAACCGAGGTGGTATATCATGTGACGGGCCTGCTGTGAGAGAGAAGACATATACACCCGGCACATAATATAATTTTCGCTAGAAACCACACCAATATTTACTTAATATCTCTACCTGTCATATTAAGTTAGTTAGAATCTCTCATTATAATTATATCATGGTTATCATCTCAACAGTTAAATTAGAAATCGATAGTAAATTATTGTGATTAATAAAAACTAATCATGAATTAATTGGAAATTAATCTAGAATGGATAAAATTGATATTTTGTATGGTTAAGAATTTTTTTTTAAAAAAAATTGAAAACTCATCTCTCAATATCCTTAAAAATTATTAAAAATTATTTATTTATGATGGAGAATTGGCTAAACGAATTTGAGAGAGATAATTAGAGTTTCTAAAGAAGAGGAGGAAAAAGAGAAGAAAATGAGTATTTCTATAAATTGAACAATTTTCAAAAATAAAAAATTGGTTATTAATCACCGACTAATCAATTGAAGATCGATGACTTTTGACGACCAACTAAATCAGTGATTTTTTGTTTTTGTTTTTACAGAAACTGATATCTCATCGCTTGTGATTTCAAGTCCGGATAAAGAATATATGAGTATTTGAAAATGATTAATTTGAAATTATTATTCTCTTATAAATGTAAGAGTCATTTTGACCCATTTTTTTGTTGAAAGATATCGACAATGTGTCTTGTTTTAAAGCTTATAATTTGTAAATCGATAATACATAAATTTTTTCCGTGAATCACTATATATTTTGTGAGGTATTTAATTTTTAAATAAAAATTAGAAAAAATCAAATCAAATTTAAGCGTATACCCCAATACAAACGCTTAGTATTTGTGCCTTTTAACTTTTTTCCGTTTTTTATATTATTTTTGTCGTTTTTCATAAATTTATTATAATAGGTGTTGACAATTATATATGCCATTTTGCGGAAAAATATTTTACGTAAAAGTTTCACGATGTTTCTTAACTATTTATGTCGTTATTTGATATCGAATAAATATGTTTAGGTGAAATATGAATGAATTATTCATATTGGATATTGAATAATTCATTCGGTAATTTAAAAAGTTTTAAAATTATGATTTCACCCGAATCGCGAGCTTCCGCTGCGCCCTCGCCAAAACCCCAACAAAATTGGTATCAGAGCAGGTCTGATCCTTCATCCATTACATTAATCATGCATGATATATGATATATAATCCAATTTTGATGTTTGCACATGCACGTAATCTATATGTTTCTTGACTTTTCGGTTCTACGCTAACGAGAAACGTAACAAAAATTTAATAGTTAAGTTAAGTTATGTTTTCTAAAGGTAGAATTGAATTGTTTAGAAAATGATCTAGATTAAAATTCTACATATGATGTAGAACAATGCTTCATTGAGGAATATCTCTGCTTAAATAAGGCTGTAAAGTAACGTGTATTGGATGCATATTTCTTGGTCCGTCTTGTCAATACGGTTTGTGGGTATCTTTCTATGGCTGCATCCGAGAAAGTGCCAAAACAGTGAGGGTGTAGTTGATAGAATTTTATCCATGCCAGATATATATTTGATACTAGACAAATTCAAGTGAAAATGGAAATCCTGAACATGCCAAAGCTGCCAGGACTACATCGGTAGCTTGAGTTTGTCATTGGCAAGTGAAGCCTTGATACGCCACCTTGTGAATGTGTCAAAGCTGTCATAACGAGAAACGGTCAGGACCAAAATTCGGAGTCACAGTTGTGGATGCTGGATTTCGGCCGAGGTCCACAATCAGAATTGTAGGTTTGAGGCACTAGCAATCCTGCAAGACAAAGGCAGAGTGAGCGGGAGTAGACTGCCCACCGGTGTGGTGGGTGCCGGGGGTACTCCGACGCACAAGTCAGTAGTATGAAATGAGCAGTAAACAAGTAAAATGTGAAAGTAAGGCCTGTTATTACCTTATCTTTCTTTGGGTGGCCGTGAGGGCGGTGACAAGTGTTTAGGGAATGGGAAGCTATGTGAGCTTATGTCAGAAAGAAGAATACTTGAATGTGAGAAGTCAAGCTATTTCCTATATGCTGAGTTACATCCTTTTTTTATAAATTGAAGGAATCATCCTTGTAGCTGTCAGATAAGCTGTATATGAGACCCACAACATGCTGTGATTTTTGGCAATGAGGCCTCTCACATGCTTATTGTTTATGCTTTCGGTAGGAGGATAATTTTCATATGGAAATATATTCTTTATTGGGGAAAAGAGAGAAACGGTTGGTGAATAATTAAAGGGGTTTGTCCTTTTGTTTTTGTAAATGGTTTAGAGTTTAATGGGCTGGGTTATCGCTTTGGGCCTCACCTGATATTGAGTTCGAAGTGAAATGATGGTTTTTCCCCTGGCCCAAATTTAGCCCATACAGTTTGTCTCATACACTATAAGTCAAGAAGTCCTTGATTTGGAGAGTATTTTATGCATGTCGTATGAAACATGATATGTAATAGTACCTGGTAAAAATGTAGTCCATGTCATGAACTTGACTCGACATGAGCCATGGGAGATGTCCTCAGTCGATTGATCCTGCTGAAGGTTCAATGAATATTTTACACGACACTGTGTCGTATGGACTGTAGGAAATCCTAGTCTTCAACTTGATTCGACATGAGTCTATGAGGGATGTCCCCGGCCGACTGAACCAGATGAAGGTTCATGAGTTTTTTCACACTACATTGTCGTATGGACTGTAGGAAGTCTATGTCTTCATTTAACTCGACATGAGTCTATGGGGGAAGTCCCCGGTCGACTGAACCAGATGAAGGTTCATGAGTTATTTCACACGATATTGTCGTACGGACTTTAGAAAGTCATTGTCTTCATTTGACTCGACATGAGTTTATGGGGGATGTCCCTGGTCGACTGAACCAGATGAAAGTTCAGGAGTATATTCACACGACATAGTGTCGTATGGACTGTAGGAAGTCCATGTCTTTATTTGACTCGAAATGAGTCTATGGGGGATGTCCCCAGTCGACTGAACCAGATGAAAGTCAGGACAATCTCCATACTACTGGTCAAGGACCATGGGAGTCTTCAAATTTTTCTAGACCAGATGAAGGTCATATGTTGACTCTATATGAGCCATGGGGGATGTCCCTGTAGGACACAAAAATCGGTGACTCTGTTATAAGATCGCGGCCTAGTTGGGAGTACGGAATAGCTCGCGGGGAACTAAACCGGAGAAATAACATGGAGTCGCCACCCGGTGTGAACCGGGACAAAGATTTAAGGCCGCACTCACCCCTCGCAAGGGAAGACCTCAAACCTGTTGGGTTCGGAATGGTCTCTTACTTATGCCACTTGTAATAATGTGATTTGTGCAATATCTTAACCGAATCTACGCAATATGCTCAAGAACAACCTATATCTAGTTCATGCTCATAAAGATAAATCCTATGTCTAAGTTTGCATGCTTGGAAAGTAAGTCATCATAACACACGACAACACACGGCAATCTCATGAACATATTTCAATTATATAATGTGAAATGCAAACAACAACATAAATTTAATGCAAATTCCAAATGCAAAGCGAATAACTAATCATGCTTAAAAATAAACAACTAACTAAGCTAATTGAAATGCTTTAATAACAAATAAATAACCTATGAACTACAACATGCTCACACACAAGTTTGGATGAGATGAAATACGTGTCTCTTAAGTGGTACATGGCGTTGTATCCCGAGTACAAACCGCACTACCGTCCATTCGGATTCGGCTACGAAATTCACGTCCGGGTTTCCATCCGATATACCACAAAAGAGAACACGCATTCCGTTCATCCGGAACTCACATCATGCCTCAACAAACGACTCTTATGCGATAATATATTAAAATAAATAAAGAAACGAAAGATAATAAGTAAAAGGGTGCCCTCAGGTCTAACCTCTTTTATCGTCTCTCGAAAGCGCGTTACACGGCCGTCGGAAGGGTTGATGTTCCGCAACTTTTCTGGTTCACTAATCCAACATTTTTCCTCGCTGTTTCGCTGTTTGAGCTGTTGTTTTCACTCCGTTTCGCTGTTGTTTTTGTTGTATTTTCCGGTCACTATTTTTGGTGGTAAGGATGTAGTTTTTCTGGACTGTTTCTGGGCAGTTTATTGGGCAGTTTCTGGGCAGTTTAGTGTTGATTTATTGCGTGAATGGACTTTGTGTTGATGCGTTGAGGTTGGCTGGTTAAAGAGGGTTTATGGCGTTAAGGTGCTGTGTGGGGGGCTAGGTGGTGAGAGAGTTGGCTTGTGGACTGAGTGAGGACGTGCGTGGACTGAGGCTGCTCGCGTGAAGGCTATGTGTGTTGATGCGTTGAGGGTAGTGGCGTGAAGGGCAGGTGTGCGCTGAGTGGAATTCAGGGCATGTGGCGTGATTAATGGGTGCGTGAACGTGTAAAATGGATTTGTGAATTTGTGGCTGTGACGAGTGGAGGGGCATGTGGCGTTAGGTTTGTGTTGGCTTTGCATGACTTTGGTTAGTGCGTGCTGAGTGACGCGTTTGAGGCTGTGATTTAGAGGCAATGGCTGCGATTTGTGGCGTTTTAGGTTTTGGTTTCAACGTGTTTGTGGTGCATGGCTTTAGGGTTTCTTCATGCGTTGCTGAGGGTGGTTTGCCGATAGAGATGAGAGAATGTATGGAGAAGGGCTGGTTGAAGAAGAGAGAGCCGAATGTTTAGTGTTTATTTGATGTGTATTTTTGTGAGAATCAGCCAGGGTTTAATATGTTGGTGAAGGGTTCTTTTATAGGCAAAGGGATGGGGTTATTCTTGTTTGGGAAGAAGAATGATTTGTGTATTAATTGAGAGATATTTTTAATTATTATGTGATAGGGAAAATCTTTAATTAGAGGAATTGATTTGATTTGTTCTTTTTAATTAAGGATATGATTTATTTAAATTGGTAGGTGATTTAATTAAATTAGGAATGTGATTTATTTTAATTAGGAATGTTATTTATGGAATTTAATTTGAATCTTTTAATTTGGGAAAGGAATTTAATTTGTGACATGTGTTTTAATTTAATTTAATTGGATTTATTTAGTTTAGGAATGTGATTTAATTTAATTTAATTTAAGTTTAATTTAATTGGTTTTAATTTAATTTGTGACATGCGTTTTAAATGTTTTAATTTATTTTGGATTGGGCTTGGTGCGTTTAAAAAACATAGGTCCAACAAGCGAACCCGAAGCGAAACAAGCGAGTTAAATATGACAAAATGCTAATTTCCAACTTTACCCTTCCAACGTCTGTTTCACGCGGCTTTCACAACTAAAGAGGTAGTGTCTCCATACGAGACTCATCATCGGGCTAATATGCAAAAATGCAGTGCCTACAGTCGCCCCCACTTTGATGGGACTTGTGCAGTGTGTGACAATGACAATCCTATCAAAGTACGTGCAATGCATTTTCACTTACCTGGCTCGCCAGCTGCCACTTGACTTGCCATGTTGATTTGAGTTGATTTGATGGTGCTAAACCCCGTACCTAGGGCGTCGCGGTTGTGATAGTTGTGGTCCCCTTCCGAACATTGCTCCATTTTCGGAGTGCCATTTTCGGCATGCTAAACCTCATTTCCGAGGCTTCGCGGATGTGATAGTGGTCCATTTCCGAACCGTGCTCCATTTTCAGAGTGCCATTTTCGGCATGCTAAACCTCATTTCCGAGGCGTCGCGGATGTGATTGTGGTCCAATTCGGAACCGTGCTCTATTTTCGGAGTGCCATTTTCGGCGTCTGATGAGATACTGGTCCATTTCCGAACCGTGCTCCATTTTCAGAGTGCCATTTTCGGCGAGCTGATGTGATTGTGGTCCATTTCCGAACCATGCTCCATTTTCAGAGTGCCATTTTCGGCGTCTGATGAGCAACTGGTCCATTTCCGAACCGTGCTCCATTTTCGGAGTGCCATTTTCGGCGAGATGATGTGATTTTGGTCCATTTCCGAACCATGCTCCATTTTCGGAGTGCCATTTTCGGCGTCTGATGAGATACTGGTCCATTTCCGAACCGTGCTCCAGTTTCGGAGTGCCATTTTCGGCGTCTGATGAGATACTGGTCCATTTCTGAACCGTGCTCCATTTTCAGAGTGCCATTTTCGACGAGCTGATGTGATTGTGGTCCATTTCTGAACCATGCTCCATTTTCGGAGTGCCATTTTCGGCGAGCTGATGTGATTGTGGTCCATTTTCGAACCATGCTGATGTGAGAGTGGTCCATTTCCGAACCATTGTTGGTGAGAGATAGTCCATTTCCGAACCATTATTGATGTGAGAGTGGTCCATTTTCGAACCATTGCTGATGTGAGAGCGGTCAATTTCCGAACCGTTGCTGATGAGAGATAGTCCATTTCCGAACCATTACTGATGTGAGAGATAGTCCATTTCCGAACCATTGCTGATGTGAGAGAGGTCCATTTTCGAACCGTTGCTGATGTGAGATAGTCCATTTTCGAACCATTGCTGATGAGAGATAGTCCATTTCCGAACCATTACTGATGTGAGAGTGGTCCATTTCCGAACCGTTGCTGATGAGAGATAGTCCATTTCTGAACCATTGCTGATGTGAGAGTGGCCCATTTCCGAACCGTTGCTGATGATATGTGTCTCCATACCCGAAGTACTGATGATATAGTGGGCCCTCGACCCTGGGACGCATCCCGGAACTACAACTGATGTGTGGGCCCTCGACCCTGAAACACATCCTAAAAGTAATGATGTAGTGGGTTCTCGACCCTAGGACGCATCCCGGAACCACAACTGTTGATGCAGTGGGCCCTCGACCCTGGGACGCATCCTGAAACTACAATCGACAACGAGGCCCTCGACCCTGGGACGCATCCCAATACCGCTGACAATGTGGGCCTCGCCCTCAAACTGATGATGTAGTGGGGCTTCGACCCTAAAATGATATTGATATGGGCCTCGCCCTCAAAACTGATTTTGATGTGGACCTCGCCCCCAGACTGATACTGATGTGGGCCTCGCCCCAAACTGATATGGGCTTCGCCCCAAACTGATACTAATTTGGGCCTCGCCCCAAACTGATATGGGCCTCGCCCCAAACTGACACTAATGTGGGCCTCGCCACAAACTGATGCTGACGTGGGCCTCACCCCCAAACTGATGTGGGCCTCGGCCCTGGACTGACACTGATGTGGGCTTCACCCCAAACTGGCACTGATGATGTATGGGCCTCAACCCTGAACTGATGTTGATGTGGGCCTCGCCCCCAAACTGATACTGATGTGGGCCTCAACCCGAGACTGATACTGATGTGGGCCTCGCCCCCAGATTGATATTGATGTGGGCCTCGACCCTGGGACTCATCCCCAAAACTGATACTGATGTGGGCCTCGGCCCTGTGACTCATCCCCAAAACTGAAATTGATATGGGCCTCGACCCTAGGACTCATCCCCAAAACTGATACTGATGATGCGGGCTTCAACCCTGGGACTCATCCCCAAAACTTATGCTGATGTGGGCCTCGACCCTTTGACTCATCCCCATAACTGAAATTGATATGGGCCTCAACCCCGTGATTTCTTCCTGGATTCACTCCAAAACTCTGACGGTGTGGGCCTCGACCTTGGGATTCACTCCCGGATTCATTCCAAAACTCTGTCGATGTGGGCCTCGACCCTGGGACTCATCCCCAAAACTGAAACTGATATGGGCCTCAACCCTGGGACTCATCCCCAAAACTACTACTCATTTGTTGTTGATTCTGGTTGGCTTGTCTTTGCCACTTTCTATTTTTCTTCTTTGAAACCTGTGAATACAAAACGAAACAAACACAAAAAAGAATGCAAAATATGTTACGTGTATGCATGCATGCATAAATGAATTTCCTATTCCGTTGGGTTAGGTCTTCCTTGTGCTCTTCGGTGCTTCTTGCCTACAAAAGTCTTTGGTCGCCCCCTGGGTCTGCTTACAATTTCCTTCTGCATGTTCTCTTCCGATAATTTGCTCAGTTCTATCTGGTCTCATGGCTCAATTTCTTGTTGTGTCCCTTATTTACGGGGTGGTAGACTGGTCGCCCCCAGTCTTGATTTAGCTTTCTGCTCTTCGCTGTTTGCACTTGGTCAAGATGAACCACATGGTGGGGCCTTCCATATCATCATACTATGCTACGAAATAGTCCCAATAGTTATACATATCATTGCCCTCAAAGAATGCTCAGTAATGGAACCAGAGAACCTTCAAAACGTTCAACGCAACTCAAATCCAAGTCTTTGAATAAATGATCTAAGCCAGATTCAAAGTGTGTGTGTGCAAAGGTTCTTTTGCAGATTCATCCCTAGGTGAGCCAACTCAATGATTTTGTTTCAAAACATCGGGATCGATTGGTCAAACCAACCTAGATGTCTCAATTATGCCTGCAGTTGCTTTTCTGTGCTCAATGTGGTATGCTTTTATTTTTCTTTTCCTTTGTCTCCCTTTTTTTTTCTCTTTCATTTTGAACTTCTTTTTTTCTTTTCTTTTTCTTCTTCTTTTTTCAACACACCTACCCTTTAAGGCAGCATTTCTCCTCATGGTGGTCCTAATACTCGCCCATGGGTAGCTTCACGCTTATCGGTTATAGGTGGCTCAATTTTTTTATTTAGAGACTTTTCTTTCATTTTCAACCATACCACACATCATAACATAAGCAAATCAAGATAGACATCTAAGCAACGGTCATTCACCGACCTACAATTTCTTCAACTAGTCACCTTGCCAACTACTCGGGTTTTCACCGCTAAGAACTTATAGTGAGGTGCTTACGAGTCTAACATAGATCAATTATTCAAAGTATCAGATAAAAGCACATCAGAGTGTATCGTTTCTAAGATTTCTCCCTATAGCAATCAATTTCATCATCGGACTTATGTCTAACTATCAAGGACTAAAAACAAACAACAATTTTTTTTCTCTTCTTTTTTTCTTTTTGTTTTCATTTTCTTTTTTTTGGGCCCACCATGGTCTTTCTATCCTTGCCGTAAAGTTCTCTATTCCTCGATTCCTTTTCCACGATATCCATGTTTGCTAAACTCTTCTTTGACAAATCTTTTTTTTCTTCTCTAACCCAACGAATATCTATGATGGCTTTTAAGACACATGGGGTTAACATGATGCATGTATGCATGAGATGCATGAGATGTGTGCGATGTATGAGATATAATATGCATGTGGTTATCAAAAGCATAAAGGAGTGGCTTCTATAGGTCACACAATTATGGATCACATGTGGGTTTTCGGGAGTGCGGACAAAGGCTCTCGCTGACGAATGATTGCCCACAACTAGGACTCCCCACTCAAGGGTTCGAGCGACCAAGTGAGTGCACTTTTTTTATACCTAAAGGTACGTGCCAACGAGTTATGGTGTGTGACTGACTGTCAAATGGATTTCCCGTTGTAGATTCCCCAGAGGGAGGGTGGAGCGAGGCTCTCTTAAGTACCCAAGCCCCTTAGGCTCTCATCGCTTGGTGACAGGAATAAACAACGAGTCCTCCAAATTAGTCCATCACGATAAGCTACAAGTACATGATTATCTAGGTGCCTTCACAACTTTTCCTTATAGAAATGTAGTGAATGAAGGAAGATACCAAACCATTACCTAGCCTTAAAAGTGCCTTTGATTAAACCCCTTTCAACGCACGGTAGACACGATTAACTAAAGCACAAATCACAATCATTACAAGACATTATTTCGGGGCCGATTCTCTTATCCCCAGTGGAGTCGCCAGACTGTAGGACACAGAAATCAGCGACGCTGTTCTAGGCTCGCGGCCTAGTTGGGAGTACGGAATAGCTCGCGGGGAACTAAACCAGAGAAATAACATGGAGTCACCACCCGGTGTGAACCGGGACAAAGATTTAAGGCCGCACTCACCCCTCGCAAGGGAAGACCTCAAACCTGTTGGGTTCGGAATGGTCCCTTACTTATGCCACTTGTAATGATGTGATTTGTTCAATATCTTAACTGAATCTACGCAACATGCTCAAGAACAACCTATATCTAGTTCATGCTCATAAAGATAAATCTTATGTCTAAGTTTGCATGTTTGGAAAGTAAGTCATCATAACACACGACAACACACGGCAATCTCATGAACATATTTCAATTATATAATGCGAAATGCAAACAACAACATAAACTTAATGCAAATTCCAAATGCAAAACGAATAACTAATCATGCTTAAAAATAAACAACAAACTAAGCTAAATCATGCTTTAATAACAAATAAATAACCTACGAACTACAACATGCTCACACACAAGTTTGGATGAGACGAAATACGTGTCTCTTAAGTGGTACATGGCGTTGTATCCCGAGTACAAACCGCACTACCGTCCATTCGGATTCGGCTACGGAATTCACGTCCGGGTTTCCATCCGATATACCACAAAAGAGAACACGCATTCCGTTCATCCGGAACTCACATCATGCCTCAACAAACGACTCTCATGCGCAATATATAAAATAAATAAAGAAACGAAAGATAATAAGTAAAAGGGTGCCCTCAGGTCTAACCTATTTTGTCGTCTCTCAAAAGCGTGTTACACGGCCGTCGGAAGGGTTAATGTTCCGCAACTTTTCTGGTTCACTAATCAAACATTTTTCTTCGCTGTTTCGCTGTTTGAGCTGCTGTTTTCACTCCGTTTCACTGTTGTTTTTATTGTATTTTCCTGTCACTGTTTTTGGTGGTAAGGATGCAGTTTTTCTGGACTGTTTCTGGGCAGTTTAGTGTTGATTTATTGCGTGAATGGACTTTGTGTTGATACATTGAGGTTGACTGGTTAAATATGGTTTATGGCGTTAAGGTATTGTGTGGGGGGCTAGGTGGCGAGAGAGTTGGCTTGTGGACTGAGTGAGGACGTGCGTGGACTGAGGCTGCTCGCGTGAAGGCTATGCGTGTTGATGCGTGGAGGGTAGTGGCGTGAAGGGCAGGTGTGCGTTGAGTGGAATTCAGGGCATGTGGCGTGATTAATGGGTGCGTGAACGTGTAAAAGGGATTTGTGATTTGTTGGCTGTGACGAGTGGAAGGGCAGGTGGCGTTAGGTTTGTGTTGGCTTTGCGTGACTTTGGTTAGTGCGTGCTGAGTGACGCGTTTGAGGCTGTGATTTAGAGGCAATGGCTGCGATTTGTGGCGTTTTAGGTTTTGGTTTCAACGTGTTTGTGGTGCATGGCTTTAGGGTTTCTTCATGCGTTGCTGAGGGTGGTTTGCCGATAGAGATGAGAGAAGAGGAATGTATGAGAAGGGCTGGTTGAAGAAGAGAGAGCCGAATGTTTAGGGTTTATTTGATGTGTTTTTTTGTGAGAATCAGCCAGGGTTTAATGTGTTGGTGAATGGTTCTTTTTATAGGCAAATGGATGGGGGTTATCCTTGTTTGGGAAGGAGAATGATTTGTGTATTAATTGAGAGATATTTTTAATTATTATGTGATAGGGAAAATCTTTAATTAGGGGAATTGATTTGATTTGTTCTTTTTAATTAAGGATATGATTTATTTAAATTGGTAGGTGATTTAATTAAATTAGGAATGTGATTTATTTTAATTATGAATGTTATTTATGGAATTTAATTTGAATCTTTTAATTTGGGAAATGAATTTAATTTGTGACATGTGTTTTATTTAATTTAATTGGATTTATTTAGTTTAGGAATGTGATTTAATTTAATTTAATTTAAGTTTAATTTAATTGGTTTTAATTTAATTTGTGACATGCATTTTAAATGTTTTAATTTATTTTGGATTGGGCTTGGTGCGTTTAAAAAACAGAGGTCCAACAAGCGAACCCGAAGCGAAACAAGCGAGTTAAATGTAGATCTTGATTTCGGTCGAGGTCCACAATTGAGAATGAGTAGAGGGGCACAAGCGAACCTGCAAAATAAGAATAGAGCAAAAAAAGTGGTTACTGCCCACCGGTGTGATGGAAACCGTAGGCACTTCGACGCTCAAGTTAGCCAAAGTATGAGAGGATCTAAGTCGAAAGGATTCAGGTGTTAGGATACCTAAACCACTGATCAATTGCCGTGAGGGCGGACTGTTGGATATTATCTGATGATAGGAGTTGTGTATGGATCTCTCTTTATTCTTTGCCTTGCTCTTTTATAGGATTCATCTTCTGCCCGTTGGAGACTTCTTCAATGATGTAATAATTTCAGGTCCTTTAGATCCCATAACCGTTGACTTCATGATGACGGTAATGAATTCGGATCCACTTCCTGATCTTTGTAACTGGTGTCCGTTTGTCTGTCTTTAATGAATTTAGGCTCGTGAGGCGGCCCATGGATCTTCTTCTGGGCTCCAGGTCTTGCGACTGGCTTTGGTGGTAAAAGTCGATTTTACCCCTGGCCCAATTTTGGCCCGTACAGTTTGTCCCCTACTCTCTAAGTCTGGATTGTCCCCGACTTTGAGAGTATCATCTGTCGAATATGTCGAGGTTTGTATGATTACTCCCCTGATTTTGGCGATGATCTTAAGCTATTAACGTTTCATTCTGCAATTTTAAGAGGAAGGTTTCAGGTCTACTCATCTTTGTCGTATGTGGTGAGTAAATTCACCGATTATATTTGACTCGACATGAGACGTCAGGGATGTCCATTGGTCGACTTGGACCAGACGATGGCTAAGGACCACACTTGACATGTCGTAAGTGTTGAGTGTGTTTATGATTGTTTTTGACTCGACATGAGTCATCAGGGGTGTCTCTAGGTCGATTCGAGCCAGTTGGCTCAGGATCGCATTCGACATGACGTAGGTGTTGAGTATGACTGTATTTGACTCGACAAGAGTCATCAGGGGTGTTCCTTGGTCGATTTGAACCAGTCAGTGGCTCAGGACCACACTCGACATGTTGTATGTGTCGTACGGATTCCATGATTCTATGACTCGACATGAATCATGTGGGGGATGTCCCCTGGTCGACTGAACCAGATGGTGGTTCAGGAATGACATCACTCGACTTGTCGTATGAGTCGAGCGTATTTCATGATTCCTTGACTGGTGGTTCAGGAATAATATTACTCGACTTGTCGTATGAGTCGAGAATACTCCATGATTCTTAGACTGCATGAATCATGTGGGGGATGTCTCCTGGTCGACTGAACCAGGTGGTGGTTCAGGAATTACTCGACATGTCGTACGAGTCGATAATATTCCATGACTCCATGACTGCATGAATCATGTGGGGGATGTCTCTTGGTCGACTGAACCAGGTGGTGGTTCAGGAATTACTCGACATGTCGTACGAGTCGATAATATTCCATGACTCCATGACTGCATGAATCATGTGGGGGATGTCCCCTGGTCGACTGAACCAAATGGTGGTTAATATTATTCAACACGTCGTATGAGTCGATAATATTCCATGACTCTATGACTGCATGAATCATGTGGGGGATGTCCCCTGGTCGACTGAACCAGATGGTGGTTCAGGTTTAATATTATTCGACACGTCGTATGAGTCGATAATATTCCATGACTCCATGACTGCATGAATCATGTGGGGGATGTCCCCTAGTCGACTGAACCAGGTGATGGTTCAGGAATAATATTACTCGACTTGTCGTATGAGTCAAGAATACTCCATGATTCTTAGACTGCGTGAATCATGTGGGGGATGTCCCCTGTTCGACTGAACCAGGTGGTGGTTCAGGAATTACTCGACATGTCGTACGAGTCGATAATATTCCATGATTCCATGATTGCGTGAATCATGTGGGGGATGTCCCCTGGTCGACTGAACCATGTGATGGTTCAGGAATAATATTACTTGACTTGTCGTATGAGTCGAGAATACTCCATGATTCTTAGACTGCGTGAATCATGTGGGGGATGTCCCCTGGTCGACTGAACCAGGTGGTAGTTCAGGAATTACTCGACATGTCGTACGAATCGATAATATTCCATGATTCCATGATTGCGTGAATCATGTGGGGGATGTCCCCTGGTCGACTGAACCAGGTGATGGTTCAGGAATAATATTACTCGACTTGTCGTATGAGTCGAGAATACTCCATGATTTTTTAGACTGCGTGAATCATGTGGGGGATGTCCCCTGGTCGACTGAACCAGGTGGTGGTTCAGGAATTACTCGACATGTCGTACGAGTCGATAATATTCCATGATTCCATGATTGCGTGAATCATGTGGGGGATGTCCCCTGGTCGACTGAACCAGGTGATGGTTCAGGAATAATATTACTCGACTTGTCGTATGAGTCGAGAATACTCCATGATTCTTAGACTGCGTGAATCATGTGGGGGATGTCCCCTGGTCGACTGAACCAGGTGGTGGTTCAGGAATTACTCGACATGTCGTACGAGTCGATAATATTCCATGATTCCATGATTGCATGAATCATGTGGGGGATGTCCCCTGGTCGACTGAACCAGGTGGTGGTTCAGGAATAATATTACTCGACTTGTCGTATGAGTGTTCGCTATTCATGGTTCTTAAATTTCATTGGGCGTCGTGCCAAATATCGAGGAGATACATTGTCGAGTTTGTTGTAAATGTTCGATGGCACTGATATTCCATTCGACGATTCCCGTTGAAAATGGTTCTGGCTTTGCACACATGTCATCAGATGCTGCAAGACCTAATGCGAGTTACGAGGCGTCCATTTGGGCGGGAATCTTGGCGCCAGATTTTTAGGTAGCTGTAAGACACAGGACCTGAGCGACGCCGTTCCTAGGCTCGCGGCCTAGTTTGGGAAGTACTGAATAACATGGAGTCGCCACCCGGTGTGAACCGGGACAAAGATTTAAGGCCGCACTCACCCCTCGCAAGGGAAGACCTCAAACCGTTGGGTTCGGAATGGTCCCTTACTTATGTAATAATTTAACTAAGCTTAAGTAACACTTATTTCCAAGAGTATCATGCTTCTAAATTCTCATATGCAAAGTAAAACTTATGTGTACATTTTTACATATATCTCATATTTAAAATTGCATGCTTAACATATATCAAGATAGCAACGAACATACAACTTTACACATCACATTCAGGAAAACACAAGCACACACATTGACCATACAAGCACACATATGGGCACTTTTCCAAGTGGTACGTGGAATTGTAGCCCAAGTACAGACCGCACTACCGTCCATTCGGAATCGGCTACGGAATTTACGTCTGGGTTTCCATCCGATATACCGCAAGAAATAATGCTCAAATGTTATCATGACATAAGCATACAAATTGTAATACATTGACGCATTTGCATAAGAAAGATCAACCAATAGGCAATTATGCATGAATATAATAAGACAGACTCAGTTCAGTGTGCGCACGTTCGTGTAACGTTCGTAAACGCGTTCGAACGGAAATGAAACAGAATGCTCGCGTTCAAGTAGCATTCGTAAACGCGTTCGAACGGAAATGAAACAGAATGCTCACGTTCGAGTAGCGTTCGTAAACGCGTTCGAACGGAAATGAAACAGAATGCTCACGTTCGAGTAGCGTTCGTAAACGCGTTCGAACGGAATGAAACAGAATGCTCACGTTCGTATGGCGTTTGTTAACGCGTTCGAACGACAATGAGACCTGATGCATGATAAGGCAAAATGTATGCGCGTTCGAGTTGCGTTTGTTAACGCGTTCGAACGGACGGACACGGACCTGATGCATGAAATGGAATGCAATACATAAACAGAAAATAAAGGGGTGCGGCGAAGTACTGCCATAAAGGTGACCTTTTAGGGCTCTTGATCTCTCAAAGAGAGGACCTTTAGACCAACATACTAAGCCCATGCGCGTCACATCACACGTACAAGAATAGAACCAATCATATCAACCAAGTATGCCCGATTGAACGCATCTTACATCCAATCTGAACACACATCAACCGGCGCGGCAGAGCATCGTGGTAAAGGGCTTTTAGCCCCTCCCCATAGGGGATCTCACATCACACTTACTAAGCCCATGCGCTCGATTGACTTATACATACGAAAATAAAGATAATAATATCAAACTAAGTATGCCCGATTGAACGTATCTCGCGTCCAACCGAACATACATCAACCGGCGCGGCGAAGTAGTGTCACGAAGGTGGCCTTTTCGGCTCTTTGTCTCCCAAATGGAGGACCTTTGGACTAACTCACTAAGCCCATGCGCTTGGTTGAATCATGCATAACTAACGACATATTGAATTCAAGTAAAGCAAACTAAATAAACAAGAGCAACACAACAAAAGAGAGATGGTGCCGTTTTACTCAAGCGGTACGTGGAGTTGTGGCCCGAGTACAGATCATATTACCGTCCATTCGGAATCGGCTATGAAATTTATGTCCGGGTTTCCATCTGATATACCGCGAGAGTTGACACATCTCTCATTCATCCAATACCCACAACATACATCATACACACGACTGACACCACAAATACAGAAAATATAATCAAAATAAATGGCCAGAAAAACAAAATGAGAATAGTGTGTGAAGATACCCTCAGGTCTAACCTTTTAAGCCGTCTCTCGGACTCACGTTCCACGAAGATCGGAAAGGGGTAAAGCTCCGCAACTTTTCTGGTCCGCTGGTTCAACGTCCTAGCTCACGGCTTCGCTGTTTTGCTTACGGTTCGAACTCCGTTCTGCTCCTATTCGGCTCATGTTTTGCTGCTCACTGCACGGGCCACCTGTTTTCAACGTTTTCAAAGAACTATTCCAAGTTTGTGTGGGTTCTTAGTGCAATTATATACGATTATTTTTAAGATTATCTATGTAGTTTTATGTTACTGTTTTTTAAGGATTTGGGCTGCTGTTTTAAGGTAATCTAGGAGGT
Source organism: Zanthoxylum bungeanum (assembly GCA_019454045.1). Taxonomy (NCBI): domain Eukaryota; kingdom Viridiplantae; phylum Streptophyta; class Magnoliopsida; order Sapindales; family Rutaceae; genus Zanthoxylum; species Zanthoxylum bungeanum. Next base: position 35,797 of record SKCR01015056.1, on the reverse strand, counting down.
TTTTTAGGCGTGTTTTAGGGTGTGGTTTTGTGGTGATTTTCGGTGGTGGAGGCTGTTGTATAGGTGGCTGTTTCGGCTATGGAGGGTGGTGGCTTGTGGTGGTTTCTTTGTTTTCTTTCTTGTGTATGTGTGAAGTGTTTTTTTTCTCTTTTTGCTTGTTTGGTCTTGGGTGTGTAGAGAGAGTCTAGAGAGATTTCGAGAGAGTTTTGGGTGTGAATTATATGTGTCAAGGAGACAAAGGCTTTGGTGAGGGGTTGTTTATATAGAGAATGGCTAGGGTTGACAAGGGAATGGATCTTGTTTCCAAATTAGGAGAGGTGAGAAAGGCATATCAAAGATTGAGGGGGACAAGATATTTTAAATTAGAAGTTGTAATATTTAATTTGTGTTGGTTTAGGAATACAAAATATTTATATTGGTAAATATCTTATTAGATTAGGAAGTCAAATATGTGATTGGCTTTAATTGGTTAGGATTGATTTTAATTTGGTATGATTATATTTTGATTTAGTATGTGATTTGTTTAATTTAGGCATGATTTTAGTTTAAGTTGGTAATTGTTTAAATGTTTTATTTAATGTTTAATATTTAATTTAATATTTATTTAATTTGGATGTGTTTTATGGGCTTTGGGGGGCTAAATGGGCTGGGCATGAGGCTAGCAGCAAAACCAGAATTACCGACACCGTTCGAACGCTTCCTCGAACGCGACACGAACGCCCGCAATCTGTTTCCCGTTCGAACGAAGTAGCGAACGCAGCACTAACGAAGACAGTGAGCTTGTTTATTCTGAATTTCCCCTTCCGATATCCGTTTCCCGCGGCTTTCGTGACTCAAAAGGTAGTGCCTCCAAATGAGGCTCATCATCAGGTTTCACATGCGAAAATGCAATGCCTACAGTAGCATGTATAAGGAACCTTGGTTGTTTCATTTCGCCTCATCGGAAGTCGAGTAAAAGGTGTGCTCTCAAGAGTTCTCAAGGTATCCTTCGAATCTTCTTCTTGTTCTTCATTCCTTTAAACATTCATATTGAATACTCAAGCTGTTCTTAGAAAAGTTAAGCTGTTTGATCTCCTGGTCTGTGTGATTAGTTTTCAATTTTGTTTGTGGTTTTTGATTTAGGAGGTGGGCTACTTAGAGGTTTTAGTTGTTTAATGCTTGTCGTCTGGAATATGTCGAGTAGTGAATCTTTAGGCAGCTTAGGTGCCAAGATCGATACATATGTCGAATCATCAAGTGAAACCGAGGGATCATCAAGTGAAAGTAAGGAGTTAGTAGAGGTGGAAATAAGTCATATCAAGATTTTATCGAAAGTGGTGTTGTTACCTTAGCTATGCCTTCTCCACCAGTAATCCATGCCGAGGCTATTCCTTTGAGGTCTTTGCCCGCAATTGGGGAGTCGAGCAAATTACCTTGTACGAGTGAGCCTACCAACTTATTATCAAAGAATCCTGCAAGTCGAATGACTGGGAAAGTATTGAGAGAACTTAGCTGTATGTACAGGTTCCCTAACACTTTGGAACTCCGGGTGCCTTTGTCGAATGAAAGAATTGATTATCGGGTTCCGGGTGGATGGGATTCTATGTGCGTCCTTTTTTTATAGGACTGAGGTTTCCTATTCCGAGATTGGTTTGGGAGGTTTTGGATCATTTCCGAGTAGCTCCTTCACAGCTGATGCCGTATGCATGGAGGATCTTATTGTCGATTGAATGTTTAGCCTTTGAACTGGGGGTACTCTTCGAGGTGAATGACGTTTTAGAGACGTACTATCTGAAGGAACATTTGAAGGAGAAGGGAAGGTATACGTTGATTCTTCGTCAAAGAAAGACGCATCTAGTCACTGGATTGCCAACTAATGATAGGGGAAATTGGTAGTGTTATTATTTCGTTGTGAAGGGGGTGAGGGTATATTTGGATCGGCCGGGGTTGGTCGAATCCCGGAATTTTGGTGTTTGTCGAGTGTGAGTAACGAGCTCTCGCTTTTCTTCAATCTTGAGTCGTTCATTTGTCTTTGAGTAATCATGATCTTATTGTTGCAGGTCCTCTACGGAACAAGTCATTCATCAAGACTGCACGTACACCTCCAACACCAAAGCCATCTTGTCACTGCCGGTCGAAAAAAAGGGATTGCAAAACACTTTTAACGAAAAAGAGGTTAAGGTCGACTCCACTGTGGAAAGAAATCTTTCACCGAGAAGGTAAAGTTATGGCCTATGTAACGACGTTTTGTCCGTGATAAATAGTAGATGGTCGTGTCAAAAGTTATATGGGGGAAATAGATATCGAGAGCCCTTAAAATCCGAGGAATTTTTATGCGCAGAGGAAATGATGACTGGGCCTTTCACCGTAGCTTCACTTGATGAAATGAAGAGCCGGAAAAAATCAAGGAAAATGAAGAAGAAAGAGTCGGAGGCTGAAAAAAGAGGCTGGGTGGGTCTAACAAAGAGAAATTGAAGCGGAGAAGGTGAAGTCGACCGCGAAGATTTCTGCGGGGAAAAAGAGGAAGTTTGTTCCCGAGGTCGAGGAGGAAGATGATTATGATAATCTTACCTTAAAGGTTCCACGGGAGTCGACTGCTATATCCGATCCTTCAAGTATCGATTCATTCGTAGGGGGACTTCTCCTCGAGGGGGATGAAGTAAGATTGGCACAGATTGGTCCCACGGAGGTCATGAAGAAAGCCATCGCACAGAATTATCAAGTAAGTAGCAACCTCAATTACTATTATATTACTATTATTATTCTTTTTTTTTATATATATATACTCGGCTGTCGTAGGCACTGGAATGCAGCCTATTCATGCGAAAAAATGTGGAATCTAATCAAAGAATGACAAAGGAGTTGGAGAAGTCGCTTCGGTGATGAGGAAGGAATCGTCAGAGTTGACTGGGGACATCCCCCATAAACTCATATCGAGTCAAGTTGTAGACATGGATCATACATGTCGCATGATTTATATCCTGAACCTTCATCTGGTTCAGTCGACCGGGGACATTCCCCATAGACTCATGTCGAGTCAAGTTGTAGACATGGATTACATATGTCGTATGAAATATACCTTCCTGGACTCATCAAGTCCAGTCGACTGGGGACATCCCCCATGGACTCATATCGAGTCAAGTTGTAGACATGTATTACACATGTCGTATGAATTATACATTCATGGACTCATCAAGTCCAGTCGACTGGGGACATCCCCCATAAACTCATATCGAGTCAAGTTGTAGACATGGATCATACATGTCGCATGATTTATATCCTGAACCTTCATCTGGTTCAGTCGACCGGGGACACCCCCCATAGACTCATGTCGAGTCAAGTTGTAGACATGGATTACACATGTCGTATGAAATATCCTTCCTGGACTCATCAAGTCCAGTCGACTGGGGACATCCCCCATGGACTCATATCGAGTCAAGTTGTAGACAATGGATTACACATGTCGTATGAATTATACATTCCTGGACTCATCAAGTCCAGTCGACTGGGGACATCCCCCATAGACTCATATCGAGTCAAGTTGTAGACATGGATCTACATGTCGCATGATTTATATCCTGAACCTTCATCTGGTTCAGTCGACCGGGGACACCCCCCATAGACTCATGTCGAGTCAAGTTGTAGACATGGATTACACATGTCGTATGAAATATACCTTCCTGGACTCATCAAGTCCAGTCGACTGGGGACATCCTCCATGGACTCATATCGAGTCAAGTTGTAGACATGATTACACATGTCGTATGAATTATACATTCCTGGACTCATCAAGTCCAGTCGACTGGGGACATCCCCCATAGACTCATATCGAGTCAAGTTGTAGACATGGATCAACATGTCGCATGATTTATATCCTGAACCTTCATCTGGTTCAGTCGACCGGGGACACCCCCCAGAGATCATATCGAGTCAAGTTATACGCATAGACTATAAATGTCAATGAAATATATTTTCCTGACCTCAGCAAGTCCAGTCGACCGGGGACACCCCCCATAGACTCATGTCGAGTCAGTTGTAGACATGGATTACACATGTCGTATGAAATATACCTTCTGGACTCATCAAGTCCAGTCGACTGGGGACATCCCCCATGGACTCATATCGAGTCAAGTTATAGACATGGATTACACATGTCGTATGAATTATACATTCCTGGACTCATCAAGTCCAGTCGACTGGGGACATCCCCCATGACTCATATCGAGTCAAGTTGTAGACATGGATCATACATGTCGCATGATTTATATCCTGAACCTTCATCTGGTTCAGTCGACCGGGGACACCCCCCATAGACTCATGTCGAGTCAAGTTGTAGACATGGATTACACATGTCGTATGAAATATACCTTCCTGGACTCATCAAGTCCAGTCGACTGGGGACATCCCCCATGGACTCATATCGAGTCAAGTTGTAGACATGGATTACACATGTCGTATGAATTATACATTCCTGGACTCATCAAGTCCAGTCGACTGGGGACATCCCCCATAGACTCATATCGAGTCAAGTTGTAGACATGGATCATACATGTCGCATGATTTATATCCTGAACCTTCATCTGGTTCAGTCGACCGGGGACACCCCCCATAGACTCATGTCGAGTCAAGTTGTATACATGGATTACACATGTCGTATGAAATATACCTTCCTGGACTCATCAAGTCCAGTCGACTGGGGACATCCCCCATGGACTCATATCGAGTCAAGTTGTAGACATGGATTACACATGTCGTATGAATTATACATTCCTGGACTCATCAAGTCCAGTCGACTGAGGACATCCCCCATAGACTCATATCGAGTCAAGTTGTAGACATGGATCATACATGTCGCATGATTTATATCCTGAACCTTCATCTGGTTCAGTCGACCGGGGACACCCCTCATAGACTCATGTCGAGTCAAGTTGTAGACATGGATTACACATGTCGTATGAAATATACCTTCCTGGACTCATAAGTCCAGTCGACTGGGGACATCCCCCATGGACTATATCGAGTCAAGTTGTAGACATGGATACACATGTCGTATGAATTATACATTCTGGACTCATCAAGTCCAGTCGACTGGGGACATCCCCCATAGATCCATATCGAGTCAAGTTGTAGACATTGATCATACATGTCGCATGATTTATATCCTGAACCTCATCTGGTTCAGTCGACCGGGGACACCCCCCATAGACTCATATCGAGTCAAGTTATACGCATAGACTATACATATCATATGAAATATATCTTCCTGACCTCAGCAAGTCCAGTCGACCGGGGACATCCTCCATGACTCATGTCATGTCAAGTTGTAGACATGGAATACACATGTTGCTTGACTTATATCTTGACCTTCATCTGGTTCAATCGATTGGGTACTTCCCCAAAGGCTCATGTGGAGTCAGGCTCATAACCTTACATTCGTTTTGATTCCATTAATAGGCAGCATCAAACGCTCGAGTACGCCTACATTCTATGGCCTCGTCGCAAGCGACACACGCATCAAGTACTCTCCAAGCCAGGACACCTTGACTTAGAGAGTAGGGGACAAACTGTACGGGCCAAATTTGGGCCAAGGGCAATTTTGTCCTTTTACTCCGGCCCAAGTTTCTACCTCAGAAGGAAGCCCGATGATTAAGGTGAATAGTGGCCTATAAGATTCATAAGCCCGGCCTAATGAGGAGCCACGTAGCGCCCAGGCTCATTAATGCCACCCACAAGCCATCCGTTCCGACCTGCAAGCAGTAATGGCACTTCATTAAGTTGACTGTTACCATGTTCTAAACGGGCAAATAATCAAAAGACAATCAATAAAGGCACGCGTTACTATACCATGGATATTTAAGGACATGACTCCAAGAGGAAAGGGAATTCAACGTTTGGCTTTCCTACCCATAGCTTTGGGACATCTTCAAGCTCACCATACCTCTGACTGATCGCCCTCACGGCACCATACTAAGTTCAAGGTAGTATCCAACCTTTGACTTCCCACCTTCTAATTCCTTATTTCCACTACTGACTTGAGCGTCGGAGTGCCCCCGGCACCCCACCAACGGTGGGTAGTCTACTCCCGCTCACTCTACATTTGTTTTGCAGGATCGCCAGTGCCCCCATCTCAACGAAATCTCGATTGTGGACCTCGGGTGAAACCAGCGTCCACAATTTGGTACATTAAATATGACAACATGCTAATTTCCAACTTTACCCTTCCAACGTCCGTTTTCCCGCGGCTTTCACAAATAAAGAGGTAGTGTCTCCATACGAGACTCATCATCGGGCTAATATGCAAAAATGCAATGCCTACAGTCCCCAGTCGACTGAACCAGATGAAGGTTCAGGTCTTCCATTTGACTCTACATTAGCTATGTGGAATGTTCCCAGTCGACTGAACCAGATGAAGGTCAGGACAATCTCCATACTACTGGTCAAGGATCAGGAGAGTCTTCAAATTTTTATAGACCAGATGAAGGTCATATGTTGAACTTGAATTTACATGAGCCATGGGGAATGTTCCCAGTTGACTAAACCAGATGAAGGTTCAGGGTACACTCCATATGATGGGGAGTCTTCAATGTCGTCTGGACTAGGAGTAGTCCATGTCTTCAACTATGTCATATGGCATTGCTTGCAAATTTCAAAACCACAATCATGGTAAGTAAAGAAATGAGAACATTGGTACTTGTCGTCTGGAGGATTTTTTGAGTGACATAGTGTGGGAACACAGAAATCTGGGGCGACGCATGCTGTCCCGAGCTCGCGGCCCGGTCGGGAGTACGGAATAGCCACGGGGGACCAAACCGGAGAATAATGGAGTCACCACCCGGTGTGAACCGGGAAAATGAGATTTAAGGCCGCACTCACCCCTCGCAATGGAAGACCTCAAACCGTTGGGTTCGGAATGGTCCCTTACTTATGCCATTTGTAATGAAAGGATTTACATAATAATTTAACCAGGCTTAAGTAACACTTATTCCTAAGAATATCATGCTTCTATATTCACGAGTACAAAATAACACTTATACATACATTTCACATATATCTCATATCTAAGAACACATGCCTGAAAATACCTCAAAGTAACAATGAACATACAACTTCATTCAGCATATCATATTCATGAAAAACACAAGCATACATAATAACCGCACAAAGCATACATGTGAGCACTTTTCCAAGTGATACGTGGAATTGTATCCCAAGTACAGACCGCATTACCGTCCATTCGGAATCGGCTACGGAATTTATGTCTGGGGTTCCATCCGATATATCACAAGAAATAATACTCCAAAGTCATCATGGCATAGGTATGAATCGTAAAGCGTTAAATCAAGACTAAGGAAAACGACGCAACTAATGGAATAAACATGCTTTTCATTATATGTGCACAAAGATAAGAATGACTATGTGTGGTTCCATAAAAAATCACCTAAGAAACAATTATACATGGAATGTGATGAATATGTCTCAGTTCAGTGTGTTCGCGTTCGTGTAGCGTTCGTAAACGCGTTCGAACGGTAAACAGAAGGTTCACGTTCGTATGGCGTTTGATAACGCGTTCGAACGGAAATGAAACAGAATGCTCACGTTCGTATGGCGTTTGTTAACGCGTTCGAACGGAAATGAAACAGAATGCTCACGTTCGTATGGCGTTCGGGAACACGTTCGAACAAAATGAGACCTGATGCATGATAAGGCAAAAATGCACGAGCGTTCGAGTTGCGTTCGTAGACGCGTTCGAACGGGGACAGATCTGATGCATGAAATAGGACGCAATAAATAAATGGCGAATAATACAATGCGAGGCGCGGGAAAGCATCGTGGTAAAGGGCTTTAACCCTTCCCCATAGGGGATCTTTCATTCCACTTTCTAAGCCCATGCGCTCGATCGCATCATGCATACAAACATAAAGACAATCATATCAAATTAAGTATGCCCGATTGAACACATCTTACATCCACCGAACACACATCAACCGGCGCGGCAAAGCATCGTGGTAAAGGGCTTTAACCCCTCCCCATAGGGGATCTTTCATTCCACTTACTAAGCCCATGCGCTTGATTGAACTATGCATGAAAAGAATTAAACACAATAATGTCAAACTTAGTATGCCCGATTGAACGTATCTTGCATTCATTCAACCGAACACACATCAACCGGCACGGCAAAGCATCGTGGTAAAGGGCTTTAACCCCTCCCCATAAGGGGATCTTTCATTCCACTTACTAAACCCATGCGCTCGATTGAATCATGCATACATAAACGACATACAAAATCCAAATGACGAAAAATAAATAAACCAAAGCAACACAAAAACAAAAGAGGGTGCCGTTTACTCAAGCGGTACGTGGAGTTGTGTCCCGAGTACAGATCATATTACCGTCCATTCGGAATCGGCTATGAAATTTATGTCCGGTTTCCATCCGATATACCGCGAGAGTTGACACATCTCTCATTCATCCAATACCCACAACACACATCATACACAAACGAGATTTAACGAATAAGTAAAATACGATCAAAATAAGTAACAAAAATCAAATAAAGATGAGTGTGAAAAGTACCCTCAGGTCTAACCTTTTAAATCACCTCTCGGATGTACGGCACACGGTCGTCGGAAGGGTGGATGCTTCGCAACTCTTTCGGTTCACTGGTTCACTGTTCTCGTTCGTGTCTCACTGTTTGGAGTCGTCGTTCTCCGTCTTTTGCTCCTGCTTTTGACTCCGATTTGCTACTGTTCGGCCTCTGTTTTGCTGCTAATTTGTTCAGGTCACCTATTTTGACGTTTCAACAACTGTTCCAAGTTTTTGTGTGGGTTTTTAGTGTAGTCTTGTGTGAGTCTTTTAAGGATTATGAATGCAGTTTTATTTATGTTATTACTTTAAGTTTTTTAGGGGATGTTTTAAGGTGTATTTTGCTGTTGTATAGGGGTGGTTTGGGCGTGATTTGGCTACTGTTTTAGTGTTAAAGGGGCTGCTATATTAAGGTATGATTTCGGCAATGGGAGAGTGAGGATGAAAGAACTCTTTCTTGTTATTTTCTTGAGTGGCTAGGGCTCTTGGTGTGTTATGATGGTGCTTTTAATGTGAAGGCTTGGGGTTATTTTCTTTTCTCTTGTGATTTGTGTGAGTTGTGTGTATCTTATGTGTATGAGCTAGCTAGGGTTGAGAAGGTTGGTGAATGGTTCTTTTTATAGGCAAAGGGTTAGGCTTGACAAGGAAAGGGATTTGGCTAATTAAAGATGGATTTGATTTGGTGTTGATAAGGGAAGTCAAAGATTGAGGGGGGGATAAATCTTGGCCAGATAGGGAAGGTTGAATATTTAGTTTATGTTGATTAGGCATACAATATTTTAAGTTTGGGAATAATATATTGGTTGATTGATTTTAACTTGGTATGATTATATTTGATTGGTTTAGATTAGGTATGATTATTTTTATGTTTTATTTAATTGGTATGTGATTTTTAGATTTGTTTTGATTTCACCATGTGTTAATATGTGTTTTAAGTGGGCTTGGGCGTGTGGGCCAAGGCTTGGGCGAATTGGGCTTGATGTGAGGCTAGCAGCAAAACCAGAATTACCGACACCGTTCGAACGCCTCCTCGAATGCGGCACGAACGCCTGCAATCTGTTTACCGTTCGAACGCATACACGAACGCAGCACGAACGAAAACAGTGAACCTTGTTTATTCTAAATTTGCCCTTCCGATGTCCGTTTTCCGTGACCTCCGTGACTTAAAAGGTAGTGTCTCCAAAATGAGACTCATCATAGGGACTTATGTGTAAAAATGCAGTGCCTACAGTCGCCCCCACTTTGATGGGACTTGTGTAATGTGCAACAGTGACAATCCTATCAAAGTTATGCAATGCATTTTCACTTACCTGTCTCGCCAACTGCCACTTGACTTTCCACGTGTTGAGTTGATTTAGGTGGTGAGGTGCTGCGACCCCTGGTTCATTCCCGAACCGTGTTGTGATGTGGTCCATTCCCGAACCGTTGCCGTAAGGTGGTCCATTCCCGAACCGTTACTGTGAGTTGGTCCATTCCCAAACCGTTACTGTGAGGTGGTCCATTCCCGAACCGTTACTGTGAGGTGGTTCATTCCCGAACCGTGCTTCCATTCTTGGAGTGTCATTCCCGGCTTGTTCATTCCTGGAGTGCCATTCCCGGCTTGTTCATTCTTGAACTCTGTTCCATTCTTGGATTTCATTCCGGCTTGTTCATTCTCGAACTGTGTTTCCATTCTTGAAGTGTCATTCCCGGGTTTTCATTCTCGAACTGTGTTTCTATTCTTGGAGTGCCATTCCCGGCTTGTTCATTCTCGAACTGTGTTTCCATTCTTGGAGTGCCATTCCCGGCTTGTTCTTCTCGAACTGTGTTTCCATTCTTAGAGTGCCATTCCCGGCTAAACTGATACTGATGCTGGTGTGGGCCTGGCCCCTGAACTGATACCGATGTGGGTCTCGGCCCTGGGACTCATCCCCAAACTGATACTAATGTAGGCCTCGGCCCTGGACTCGTCCCCAAACTAATGCTGATGTGGGCCTCAGCCCTAACTGCTACTGATATGGGCCTCGCCCCCAGACTGATACTGACACGGGCCTCGCCCCCAACTGCTATTGATATGGGCTTCATCCTCAGACTGATACTGCTGATATGGGCCTCGCCCATGTGATTCATTCCTGAAGACCGCTGACATTGTACTGTTACTGCTTCTGGTTGGCTTGCATTCGGCACTTTCTTTTTTTCTCCTTCGAAACCTGTTATTACAAAACAGAACAAACACGAAAGGATGCAAAATGCATTACGTGTATGCATGCATGAATGTTCCTATCCCGTTGGATATGTCTTCCTTCAATTCTCTTGGTGACTGCTTAGCTTTCTCTTCCTCAGACAAGCTACTTCTTCAATCTGTCTACGTTGATCGGCTCGGTGAACTAATTCCCTTCCAAGTCTAATATTTTCACTGGCTCTATTTCCCAATTTCTGAATGTCTATCTTATCTTTTCTGTTTGCTTATTTCGAAGGTTCCCCGTGTTCATCACTGGATTCCATAGTACCAAGGTTGAATACTTTTCTCAAATATACTCATATTGCAGAAGAGTTTCAGCGAAATGAACGTCTTTATTATTGTTGAGGAAAAGAGTTCGAACAAGTAACAAAATCAATGTCATTTAAAAAAACTGGATCAAATAGACTAGGAGGAACAGCTCCATCATCCGCAGCACTGCCTTCTTCCTCGGCCTATGGTTCTTCACTGTCATCCATGTAAGAAGCTTGGTGGTTGAGGGTTTCTTTTCATGGGTTGGGTATTTTATGGGAATCTATGAGATCTTGAATTTCATGCATGAGGCGGGTGCAGTTGTCGGTGTCATGGCCATGTAGCTGGTGGAAGTGACAATAAAGGTTCACATTTATGTGTGGTGGTGGGGGGTGCGGAAGTGGCTTGCCTTCTAAGGGTTTCAAGATTCCTTGTCCATGTAACTTTTCAAATACCTTCGACAAAGGTCTACCAAGGTTGGAGAATTGCCGGTTCTTGATGGCAGCAACCTCGACAGTAGCGGGCTTAGTCTCAGAATACCCCCCAAAAGTCCGCCTATTCTGGCCATAGGACTTTCTGTTTTCAGCCTCCTCTTCCTCAATATCCATGACAGTTTCCCTCAACTGTCGAAAATCAGAAATCCTCGAAGTCATCCTCCTCAGCTTACTATAAATAGAGGGCTTGGTGCCCCTGATGATCATCTTGATTTGGTCCTTCTCAGAGGGCCGAGTCTGGCATTTTCAGAAGCTGGCTCTCTCTCCAGCGGTCTACATACTCCTTGAAGTTTTCTTCCGGCTTCTGCTTAGTGTTCTCCAAATCACGGAGTGACAAGTCAATTTCTAAGTCTGTAACATACTGCTTCAGAAAAGCATCAGCTAGTTCCTTCCAATCTTCCTTAACCTTCTTCTCAAGGCTATGATACCAAACCACAGGTGCCCCCTCGAGTGACATCCCAAACATCTTTTGGACTTGGCACTGTGATAGGCCCATTGAACTCATGACTGAGACATATTGCTGCAGATGGACTCTCGGGTCTCCATTCCCATTAAACTTGGCCATGTCGGGCAATTTAAACTGAGCTGGCAGCTGTTCTCCGAACGTCATTGCCTCATAATCTAACAAATCCTCATTTTTACCCCTCATTTTGCGGGTAACTGTTTCAACCTGATCCCGAAGCTTCTGTAACTCTGCCTGAGACTCAGATACTCTGCCTGCTGCATACTCTGCCATATCATCATCAAAAGTGGGGGTATCATCCCCCAACCCATTCGAAGGCTCATCACGCCTCACATTCTCAGAATTTTCCCCAGCACGAGGTACAGCCATATTTGTCATGGAAGTAGTCAAGGCTTGCAACTGTTCAGTAATCTTGGCGAAACCATTTTCCAACTGATCTATCCGGGATACCTCAATATCTGATTCACTCATGTCTGTTCTCAGTATTTTGGTGAGTCTTCCCTTTTTTTCTAATCCAACGGGAATCTATGATGGCTTTCAGAACACAAGGGTTAACATGATGTATTTATGCATGGGGTGCATGAGATGCATGTAACATATATAACATACTAAATCAACTAAAATTCTCAAACAAATCGGCCCGTTATCATTTTAGAATCTTTCGGGCTAATTGTCATAGGAGTGAACCCATCCCAATTTAAATGGCCCAATGAGTTCACATCCCATGACAAAGTGCCCGACTAAACCCAAATGGTAACGTTCCGAACACAATCACAAAGTGGCCCATCAATCACTTAGAAGCCTTTGGCCCAATAGTCATGAAATACGTTCTTGCCCCAGTTTAAATGGCCCAACAAGCCCATATCCCATGACAAATGGTCCAAATGGATTCAAACGACGATGTTCCCAAACACAAGCATAGAAGAAAGATGATGCAAACATGACATAATAATTTCTATATAACGGCCTATCAACATTTCAGAAGCTTTTGGCCTAATAGTCATAAGGTGCGAACTTGCCCCAGTTTAAATGGCCCAACAAGCCCGCATTTCTGACAATAGTCCAACTGCATCCAAATGAGGATGGTCCACAAGCACATATCCAATGAAATAATTGTTACTTTAGCCAACCCGTTCTATGGGTGGGTTAGCAAGAGTATAGACAAATGCTCTCACCGGCGAAGGATGGCCCACAACTAGGTCTCCCCACTCAAGGGTTCGAGCAACCAAGTGAGTGCACCCTTTTTTATACACTAAGGTACGTGCCAATGAGCTATGGTGTGTGACGGACTGTCAAATGGATTTCTCGTTGTAGATTCCCCAGAGGGAAGGTGGAGCGAGGCTCACTTAAATACCCAAGCCTCTTAGGCTCTTATCGCTTGTTGTCAGGAATAAACAACGAGTCCTCCAAATTAGTCCATCACAATAGGCTACGAGTAGATGGCTATCTAGGTGCCTTCACAGCTTTTCCTTCTAGAAAGGTAGTGAATGAAGGAAGACACCAAACCATTACCTAGCCTCAAAATGCCTTTGATTAAACCCTCATTTTATCCACTATAGACATGGTCAATTAAAACATAAATCCAAACATCACAAGTCAATATTTTGGGGCCGATTCTCTATCCCCAGTGGAGTCGCCAGACTGTGGGAACACAGAAATCTGGGGCGACGCATGCTGTCCCGGGCTCGCGGCCCGGTCGGGAGTACGGAGTAGCCACGGGGGACCAAACCGGAGAATAATGGAGTCGCCACCCTGTGTGAACCGGGAAAATGAAATTTAAGGCCGCACTCACCCCTCGCAAGGGAAGACCTCAAACCGTTGGGTTCGGAATGGTCCCTTACTTATGCCATTTGTAATGAAAGGATTTACATAATAATTTAACCAGGCTTAAGTAACACTTATTCCTAAGAATATCATGCTTCTATATTCACGGGTACAAAATAACACTTATACATACATTTCACATATATCTCATATCTAAGAACACATGCCTGAAAATACCTCAAAGTAACAATGAACATACAACTTCATTCAGCATATCATATTCATGAAAAACACAAGCATACATAATAACCGCACAAGCATACATGTGAGCACTTTTCCAAGTGATACGTGGAATTGTATCCCAAGTACAGACCGCATTACCGTCCATTCGGAATCGGCTACGGAATTTATGTCTGGGTTTCCATCCGATATATCACAAGAAATAATACTCCAAAGTCATCATGGCATATGTATATGAATCGTAATGCGTTAAATCAAGACTAATGCAAACGACGCAACTAATGGAATAAACATGCTTTTCATTATTATGTGCACAAAGATAAGAATGACTATGTGTGGTTCCATAAAAAATCACCTAAGAAACAATTATACATGGCATGTGATGAATATGTCTCAGTTCAGTGTGTTCGCGTTCGTGTAGCGTTCGTAAACGCGTTCGAACGGTAAACAGAAGGTTCGCGTTCGTATGGCGTTTGATAACGCGTTCGAACGGAAATGAAACAGAATGCTCACGTTCGTATGGCGTTTGTTAACGCGTTCGAACGGAAATGAAACAGAATGCTCACGTTCGTATGGCGTTCGGGAACGCGTTCGAACGGAAATGAGACCCGATACATGATAAGGCAAAAATGCACGCGCGTTCGAGTTGCTTTCGTAGACGCTTTCGAACGGGGACAGATCTGATGCATGAAATAGGACGCAATAAATAAATGGCGAATAGTACAATGCGAGGCGCGGCAAAGCATCGTGGTAAAGGGCTTTAACCCTTCCCTATAGGGGATCTTTCATTCCACTTACTAAGCCCATGCGCTCGATCGCATCATGCATACAAACATAAAGACAATCATATCAAATTAAGTATGCCCGATTGAACACATCTTACATCCAACCGAACACACATCAACCGGCGCGGCAAAGCATCGTGGTAAAGGGCTTTAACCCCTCCCCATAGGGGATCTTTCATTCCACTTACTAAGCCCATGCGCTTGATTGAACCATGCATGAAAAGAATTAAACACAATAATGTCAAACTTAGTATGCCCGATTGAACGTATCTTGCATTCAACCGAACACACATCAACCGGCGCGGCAAAGCATCGTGGTAAAGGGCTTTAACCCCTCCCCATAAGGGGATCTTTCATTCCACTTACTAAACCCATGCGCTCGATTGAATCATGCATACATAAACGACATACAAAATCCAAATGACGAAAAATAAATAAACCAAAGCAACACAAAAAACAAAAAGAGGGTGCCGTTTACTCAAGCGGTACGTGGAGTTGTGTCCCGAGTACATATCATATTACCGTCCATTCGGAATCGGCTATGAAATTTATGTCCGGGTTTCCATCCGATATACCGCGAGAGTTGACACATCTCTCATTCATCCAATACCCACAACACACATCATACACAAACAAGATTTAATGAATAAGTAAAATACGATCAAAATAAATAACAAAAATCAAATAAAGATGAGTGTGAAAAGTACCCTCAGGTCTAACCTTTTAAATCACCTATCGGATGTACGGCACACGGTCGTCGGAAGGGTGGATGCTCCGCAACTCTTTCGGTTCACTGGTTCACTGTTCTCGTTCGTTGTCTCACTGTTTGGAGTCGTCGTTCTCCGTCTTTTGCTGCTGCTTTTGACTCTGATTTGCTACTGTTCGGCCTCTGTTTTGCTGCTCACTGTTCAGGTCACCTATTTTGACGTTTCAACGGACTGTTCCAAGTTTTTGTGTGGGTTTTTAGTGTAGTCTTGTGTGAGTCTTTTAAGGATTATGAATGCAGTTTTATTTATGTTATTACTTTAAGTTTTTTAGGGGATGTTTTAAGTGTATTTTGCTGCTGTATAGGGGGTGGTTTGGGCGTGATTTGGCTACTGTTTTAGTGTTAAAGGGGCTGCTATATTAAGGTATGATTTCGGCAATGGGAGAGTGAGGATGAAGAGAACTCTTTCTTGTTATTTTCTTGAGTGTCTAGGGCTCTTGGTGTGTTATGATGGTGCTTTTAATGTGAAGGTTTGGGGTTATTTTCTTTTCTCTTGTGATTTGTGTGAGTTGTGTGTATCTTATGTGTATGAGCTAGCTAGGGTTGAGAAGGTTGGTGAATGGTTCTTTTTATAGGCAAAGGGTTAGGCTTGACAAGGAAAGGGATTTGGCTAATTAAAGAGGGATTGGATTTGGTGTTGGATAAGGGAAGTCAAAGATTGAGGGGGGGACAAATCTTGGCTAGATAGGGAAGGTTGAATATTTAGTTTATGTTGATTAGGCATACAATATTTTAAGTTTGGGAATAATATATTGGTTGATTGATTTTAACTTGGTATGATTATATTTGATTGGTTTAGATTAGGTATGATTATATTTTATGTTTTATTTAATTGGTATGTGATTTTTAGATTTGTTTTGATTTCACCATGTGTTAAATATGTGTTTTAAGTGGGCTTGGGCGTGTGGGCCAAGGCTTGGGCGAATTGGGCTTGATGTGAGGCTAGCAGCAAAACCAGAATTACCGACACCGTTCGAACGCCTCCTCGAACGCGGCACGAACGCCTGCAATCTGTTTACCGTTCGAACGCATACACGAACGCAGCACGAACGAAAACAGTGAACCTTGTTTATTCTGAATTTCCCCTTCCGATGTCCGTTTTCCGTGACCTCTGTGACTTAAAAGGTAGTGTCTCCAAAATGAGACTCATCATAGGGACTTATGTGTAAAAATGCAGTGCCTACACTTAGTCAATGGCTCTTCAATGTAAGAAGCAGACTATGTTTGACTGAAACAATGAGAGATCCTTTTACTTGTCTGAGGGTATATTATCGACGTTAGATAACTCGTAACGATGACTTTTGTGTGCTGTTAACATAGAGAAAATAACTGTTGATTAACTTAGAAATTAATATGTGTAGAATTGAATACCTTCCGATTGTGAAACTTTCAGTTGTGTAATAAAAAGAATCAATAACTAAGTATATGAGTTTGATGCAAGAGAGATTCCTGATGCTTTGACATATCTCTCTACTGATATTCCTGCAAACTTTTCTATAGTTTTTACTTTAATTACCAATTCTATCGTTTTATTTATTTAAGTTATTGCTTACGTTTTGTTTGAGTAAATTAGTTCATGTAACTATCTCTCCGAGGAATCGACACCCCAGCTATACTACGATAACCGCAAGTTAACGCAAGTACTTTTTGGGCGTAATCAAAATTTGGCCCCGTTGCCGGGGAGACGGTTTACAAGCAAAATGAGCAGGTTTGCTTAGTCAAACACAGAGCGGCAACTTCGTTCCTTATCTTTTTTTATTATTTTATTTATTTTAATTTATTATTTTAGTTATTCTTTTTATCTATTTATTTAATTTTTAGTTTATTTTTTGTATTTTATTTTTAATTGATTCTTTTTATTTTTATTTCTAGTTTTTTGTTTATTTATTTATTTATTTTATTTTAGTTTCTGTTTTAGTTTAGATTTTAATTTTTAGTTTTTAATTTTACTTTATTTTTCTATTTTATTCTTGTTTCCCATATTAATTGAGCTTTAATAGCATGCCTAGACGTATGGATATGTTTGGTAGATTTGTTAGGAGTGAAGAAGAAAGCTGAGACTCTGAGAACATATTTGAAAATTCTTTTTCCACACCATCCGCGTCTAGCGCACATACCATGGGTGAATACGAGAGACCACCCAGGAGGACTCTTGAAGAGTACCTCCACCCAACTCGCACGGCTACACCTTCGTGCATCATGTTTCCCCCTAATGCACCACATATAGACTTTAGGCCTGGAATGATACAGTATCTTCCAACTTTTCACGGTTTAGAGAGCGAAAATCCTTATGTGCACATCAGGGATTTTGAAGAAGTTGTAGCTACTTTCCATGACCGGTTTGGGACTACCGATACAATTAGACTTAAGTTCTTCCCCTTTACCCTTAAGGATAGAGCTAAGAGCTGGTTGTATTCTTTAAGACCTAGGTCAATAGGATCATGGGGCGAGATGACACATGCATTCTTAACAAATACTTCTCACACCATAAGACGAATGCCTTGAAAAGACAAATCTCCACCTTTTCCCAGAAAGACAGTGAAACTCTTTATCAAACGTGGGAGAGGTATAAGAAGATGTTAGCTAGTTGTCCTCACCATGGATATGAGAGTTGGCGCTTAGTAAGTTATTTTTATGATGGTCTAGGTGTTAGAGAGCGCCAATTCGTGGAGACAATGTGCAATTGTGAGTTTATAAGGAAAGACCCCGATGAGGCATTCGAGTATTTAGATGAACTAGCTGAGAAATCTCACACATGGATTGGACCAAATGCCTTGGATAGCATTGATAGGACACACCCCACTTTTTTTAGCAAAAGCCTACACCACTTTAGGGAAGATGATAGCCTTAAGGCACAAGTTGAGCTATTAACTAGACAGATGAGAGTCTTAATAGCCAAAGATAGCAAGACGATGTATTCAGTAGCCCAGCTAGAATCCCAAGAGTGTCCGGTATATGGTGAGATGAGAGGGACATACGAAGAACAATGTCATGCATTAGGGACGTACCAAAAGCCTTACACACCTTACTCAGACACCCATAATCCTAGATGGAGGAACCATCTCAACCTTAGTTGGAAGCTGGAGTCTCATCAACCGAGTCAAACACCACCACCTAGAGGTTATAGTGCTTCTCAGTATCACACACCTACCATCCGTTCCTATGAATTCTTTAGAGGATACAATGCATGTATTTGTGGAAGCCCAAAAGGCGATTGTGGAAGCCCAACAAGCGTTAGAAACAAAAACCTCGAATCATAGTGCTGTATAAGAAGATTTTGGGCTCTTTGGTTTGATTAAAGATGAGAAGATAATAGATTGTTGTTTGACTTTGACCAAAATGGAAGCAAGAGCATGTTGAAAAGATAATTGTCTTGATCGAGGCCGAGGCGGAGGAGGGGCGCGTTGACATGCTTGAGTTTTAATACCTTTTTTTATTTCACAATATTATTTCATTTTTTAATAATACAACTTTTAAAAAAATTATCATTAAAATAACTAACAATTTTTAATAAAAATTCTCATTGAAAATCAAACACCAATTTTTTTTTAAAAAAAATAATTGGTAGAAGCTCTTCATGAAGACATTTTATTTGAAAAGCTATAAAAATGGAGCCTTAATATAGGGGGAACAATATTGGTCATAATTCATTTATTCGTTCGATTCACATTAAAGTGGACATGAGTTTAGAAAAATTGATTCATTTAATAAATAGATCAATTCGATTCGTTTATCAAACGAATCGAATTCGAATTTGAGCTCACCAATTCGTTTAGGATTCGTTCATTACTATCATTTTGCTAGTTTTATTATTTTTAATTAAGTTCGAGAAGTTAATGCTAATTACCATATGAAAAATAATAATATTACTTAGTTTTGATAGGTCATTTTAGTAAATTCATTAATTGTGTATTTCATATATATATACACACACATGTATGAAGAATTAATTTGAATAAATAACGATAAATTATATTGTTGAATTATGTCATGACTAAACTAATATTCATTTATTAAAAAAATCATGACATTAGAATTCATTTAATAAACTAATCGAATACGAATGCATCATATTTTGATTCATTCATAAAAAAGATTCAACATAAATTCGATCCGTTAATTCATTTTGTCACCCCTACTCTAAAATAAAGATTCATGTTATCTAATGGTAAAAAATAGCGACATAATTATGCAACTTTTTATCTGTAATGTTTAAAATCGTGGTTTAATCAGATAACAACACATGTCGTTATCACTTGTTTTAAAAATTCAGATTAAACGATTCGAGATTTCAAATCTCGATAAAAATTCATAATTTTTTATTCGGAATCAAAAATCACTATGAATTCCGCATTAAATGATACATAAATAACAGAGTGCCTTGTTGTTTTCTTTTGAAAAAAAAAAAACAGAGACAAAAAGACACGGTTGTCTAAAATTACCAACGGTTATACGTATTGGGCTCCATTGGGCCCTATAAAGCAGGATACATTGACAAGAGCCTAACCCGGTTCCGACCCGACCGAACCGACCCGAAAACAAACGCATTCATTTGCCATCACCGACTGATGGAGTCGAAAAAAAGACTCGAAAATCAAACAATTGCATGAACAATAATAATGCGGGCGCAGCTCCTGGTGGGACCCATAACTCCCATCGCCGGCTCCGATGCCTTCTCCGTCATCATCAATAGCAGTTTCCTCATCTCATCTCTCCGCAGCGGTAACCGCAAAAGACCCCACCACCGCCTTGTTGTCGCCTCATCATCATCATCATCATCGGCGGCGGCGGCAGCTATAAACGGCGAGCCGGACCATTACAAAGTGCTGGGCGTCGCACGTAGCGCCACGTCAGCTGATATTAAGAGGGCTTATCGCCTCCTCGCTCGTAAGGTAGCCGTTAGTTTCATTTCATGGAAATTATCATTTTTACACCATTTGGTCCACGTATGCAAATACTGAAAACTTTTAGACAATTTCAATTTTACACCCCAAAGATTAAATTACTAAATTAGTACCCTGACTGAATTTTTTTAAAGTTTTCGGATATCTTTCATGCATAAGTGAATCTTCGGGGGTAAAAATGATAATTTCTCTTATTTATTTATTTATCTATTAAAGTTGATCACATAACCTTGAGCTTGACAGTTATAACCCAAGAGTATGTTTGTAACTGCCGGGCTTCTGTTCATATAAATGTTGTTAGATTTTGGTCAAATTTAAGCAGAGGCTTTCGTGCCGAAAATTTTATGTTTAAGAATCTCATTTTAATTGGAAAATGACTTGTTTGTGAACGCTACTCGAACTCGTGAGATTAGCAATACAAGTGGTTATGATAATTAATGTGTGTATATGACTTGATTCGCAGTATCATCCTGATGTTAGCAAGGATTCACGAGCTGGTGAAGTGTTCAAAACCATCCGTCGTGCATATGAAGTGAGGCTTCCTTGTAACCTTCTCAGTATTTTTTTCACTAATAGCTACTAGTCAATTTAATTTTGTTTTGAGTTTTATATAAAGTCCAATTTTGTTTGCCAGGAAAATGGATATAACTCTCATTTGATGATTAATCTTTTTATCAGGGTTCCAAATATAAATTTTTAGTACAAGCTGGATTTGTTTCAATACAATCTTGTCTATCATAATTTTCTATTCCACACACACATGACTGTTCTTGTACGGACATCCGGATGGAGCTAGAAGACAAGAAAAATATGCTCCAGTGCATTAAAAGGCAAAAATAGAGCATTGGAGTTCATGTCTTTCTTGTGTTTTACCTCCATCCTTACCTTAATAACATCCAGACGTCCTTACTTGAAAAATTTTGTATATGGTGATAAGATTGCTTTTTTGGTGTTGGATGGAAGGGTTTTTACATTTGGATGCTTATTAAGGTGACTGTTTCGAGACATTGCAAAAAATCAATTAATGTGCCAATGTTTCTATAAAATATTAACTGTCAAAACTGTAATATGCACACTAACACAACTGTATTTACTGTATATATTCTAATCCGGCTACTTTTATACCCTTTTGCAGTGAATTTTTTATTATTTTTCTTTTTTTGGTGTGGATATTGTTTAGGAACTAGTTATCAAATTTCCAAGGTTTATCCCTCTTTCAACAGGTATTATCTAATGAAATAACAAGGATCAAATATGATCGGGCACTTAATTTTCGAACAGATAGTGGCAGATCATATAGCGGAAACAGGAGCTACAGCACTGAATTTGAAGACGGGGTAAGAATCTATAAGTGGGCTGAACTGAGGCGAAAAATGCAGTATGAGAGATATTGGGAACGTTATAACTCAAAGGAAGATAGTAGTGAAACAACAGACAAGGAAGTTGGAGAGAGAGGCTCCTTTACCGAAGTGCTAAGATCAGCATTTATCTCTATATTCTTGCTGAAGGCCTTTGGGTCTCAATTATCCCTCACCTTTAGTAGCCTGACAGCGTTGTTTGATGAAAAATTAGACAATGGATACAAGATTGGCTATTTGATCGCATGGATTTTGGGTGGAAGAGGTGGCATATTGCTGACTTTGTGCCTCTCTTTTGCAAGTTGGGTTTGCGGAAAAACCAGCAGTGGTATCGTTGTTCTGGTGGTGGTAGCTATGTGGGTTGGTTCCAATCTTGCAAGATATGCTCCACTTCCACAAGGCGCCCTTATCGCACTTCTGTACATGTCCCTTAAACTACAGACTGATTCAACCTAAAGCTGCGGCTTTTATAGGTTGTCGCTGCACATCTGATTCAACTTCTTCTGTACATATTTTTGTTCTGTTATATGTAGCACTCATTTGGTCAATTTGTTGCGAAGTAAAAGTATTAATTTTCAAATCATAGGTTCTCAACATTGTATGCAGCTAAATCTGTTCCTTGAATTGATCAAATTTGATGGAATTTCTTTTCTTGTTCTTATCATTGGAAAACTCTGCTTGAATTCATCGAAAATCTGGAAATTTTTCCTTCGATTAATACAAAATAGATTCTTACAATGTCGATACTGATTCTCAATTGATATGAGATTACAAAAAGTTCTAACATTCAATCTTTCTTCATCTCTCTCAGGTTCCTCCACAAGTGTCTGCCGCTGGCCATGTCGACGAATACCCAGAAACCATTTTGAATGTTCTGCAATTCAATAAACAGAACATCAGAATGAAACAGGAACACAAAAATACCAAACCAAAACCAACAGAAATGAATCAATTCAACCATACCCTTATCAAATTTGATTGTTCTTTATCCTTCAACGACGTTGTTGAATCATCCGAAACAGCATCGATATCGAATTCTGGGGACGAACGTACTGTCCTCCATGCAAAATACCCAGCAAGAACAGCTGAAAAGAACACCAATATAAACCTTAAAGGACACATGATTTGGTTATTGTCTCAAACCCCACGTAGTAGGCTTTTTTTAATTTTTTTTTGGGAACAAAATGCAGAGGCAAAGATCAAGATCAAGATCAAGATGTTAAAGAAAGAAATATTTTGGTGTTAGAAATAATTTCTACCAAAGAAAGGATGATGGTCTTTGCTTTTTTTAAGCTATTAGATTTTTTTTTTATATGTTGTTGAAAATGGAGTGGAATATGGGGAAGCCGCGTTAACATTTTGTTCAAAAGAAGTTTTTAATTTGCTTTTTGGACTTTGGCATTTGTTGACTTTGTATGCAACTATGTATATATGAAGATTAATTGAATGGTTTACAAGGTCAAATAGTGGTTTCACCTACCACATTATCATCCACATTAAAAGGTCAAATTTTTTTTTTTTTTTTTTGGTAATCAAGGTGTTCGGGCAACTTACACGCACCTCGACTAATTCCGTGGATTTGTGCTCCATGCCCTTAGAAATTTCACAACACAAGTCAAGGTAAGTCGCTGACTTTTTACACCGGAGGGCATTGACTCAATGAAACGAATCTAGTGGGATTTGAACTTTAAACCTGAGAGGGAACAAATCACTCATGCTCAAGATGTTTACCATTTTTAAGTAACCCCTTGAGAGTTATTTAGTTGTCATGTTAATACTTTTTTTTATAAATCTATTTGGCAACAATTATAGAAGATTAAACTCGTACCCGACCTTAACATCCCTTAGCCCCGGCAAGTCTCAATAACTATATATTCAACACGAATTTTTTTTTTTTATAATTGTTGTTATGATTTGAATCCTTGTTGGAAGTATTCTATGTTATTTGTGTCGTATTATGACTTTTTTTTTTTTTTTTGGATTCGTTAGAAATCTCGCCGTCAAATTACTTTTTTCGGATTTAAACAGAGCAGGTAAAACCCAGGCTATCCCAGACACTTACAAAAAACGTATTCCATATATTCGAACCCAGGATTTCAAAATCATATTTTAAATCATAAACCGCCAAATCATGCCCCTTAAAGACACATGGGTAAAAAAAAATATTATGACTCATTCTGGTATTAAGATATGTCACAGTTTGTTTTTATTATAGTCAAAGTAATAATAAATGAGATTGAGAAAAATAAGTGCTATGAATGCATTTGAATTGTCGTTGTTTCTATCGATTTACATGATACATGTATATAAATTACGAGGTTCTGGGTTCGAATCCAGTGGTGTACTTCTTGTAAGAGCCTGGGATAGTCGGTGGTTTTACCTGCGCCGCGGCCCAAAATGGGTGGTTTGGTGACGGGATTTTCATCGTTTCCAAAAAAAAAAAAAAAAAAAATTACGAGAGATTTGATACATGTATATAAATTACAAGAAATGACATAAGAAAGATTCATCATCAACACATAATTTTTCATGCTTTCATTTAATTATAAGCTAACTGAAAGTGAATTAAGGTTATAATTGCATGTACAATTTCCAACAATTGCCTTTCTAGTTAGAGTTAAGGAATCAAAGTGCTTTCTCCAATATAAGAATGAATTTATCTTGTATTAATTTTGATAGGAATTTTTTTAATATAAAATGATGATATCACGTCATTCATATAATATTTTGATAATATCACGTCATACATATTAAAATATTAAAGAACTATTAAATTAATGATTTTTTTTTATTTAATACAATTATACATAATACATGTAGGGATGACAATAGGCCGGTTATGGTACGAGGATGTTTGATCAACGAGCATAAAAATTGTCTACTTATCTGCCTATAACGTACTAGGTTTCTGTCCACACGATTTTACCTATATTTGAACATGTATGTCATTACATGTATTTGACATTTCCAATCAACAAGTATAGAAAATTATTCTTTTATCTGCCCCTAACATATTGGGTCTTATCCCTATGGAGAATCTTGCCATCCCTATATACATGTCATGTGTTTATTAGTTGGTGATATTGTTGTGATTATCTGATCACTGAAGAATGTTTATGAGGAAAAACTGATTCTATTACTACAAGAATAAAATTTACAAGTGTTTAAAACTTTACAAAAAACCTCACTCTCTCAAAGTTTTCTTTACTTGAAGCTTTAATATTTGGGATGAATCGAGCTCTGAAATGAATTCTCTATTTATAGCCAAAATAATGAATATAATGTCAATAAAATTAATGTAGTAGTTGGTGGTTACACCAAAACCTTGACAATGGTGGATGTGATTTTGACAATGATAAATGTGATTGTTACACCACCTTTTGACAAATGGTGATGACATTAACGAAGAATGCAGTTAGATTTTTTCAGATATCACGTCATATATATCTTCTTTGTATTAAAGAATTACTTCTAGAAGGTGAGTGGTGGAATTTTGTAGATTTTGAGATGGAATTGCGTCAAGATTATTTTTATTAGTGGCAATCCTATTTATGTTGGCTTCTCTTATTACAACATCTTATCCCAATTATTATTTTAGGTATTTGTGTCTTGTTAAAAGCTCTCTCTTTTCTATTGTGATTCCACTAAATTCCACTTTTTTTTTTTTAATTATTGGATTTTAGTTGACAATTTCTTTTTGTTGAAACATAAAAGAGAACAAAGTAAAAGTAAAAGAAACAAATAACTTTTTGGGCATAACTATTTTACTTTATTCCATCAATTTGTTTGAATGGGTATTTAGTATTTTTCTAATTTTTAATTTTTTTTTTGAAGAATTGAGCATATGAAGAATCGAATTATGGAATATATTTTTTTGGCACTGATCCCAATTGATGGGGACTAAAATATCAAATCAACTTGTTTTTTTTTATCTGTTTGGACATGTCTTCCGACAAATTAATAGTGTCGAGCAAAATAATGCTGTTGAGATTACCCCCTTTTTTTCCAATTATATCTAATTCTTCAAATGAGATTGAAAAGCAATTTGAAATAATAATAAAAAAAAAAATCAACTTTACTTACTATTGTGGGGATTTTTTTTCAAATAATTAAAAGAGAGTTTAAGCGTTCGAGAAAACTTATTGGGATATTTACAGAAATTGTCTAATAATTGGACATTTTGAAAAAAATAGCTCAATTTAAATTTTTATTATTTGGGTGGATTAAATGCAAATTCTATTTTGAGTTTAGATTAAATGGAAATCAACCTCTCCATTTTAAATTAAATAATAAATCCCCTTATTTTTAATGGACATGATAAATCCAATCCACTGCCTTATTTAAGATGAATATTTTGAGAATAATATCATTACTCTTTTATTGATCAATACTAGTTACATCATTTACCTAAATAATTTATCATATTTGAGCAATCCTAAAACTTCTTTTTTTTTTTTTTAATCGAATTTGGTATTAATATGTTTTTATTATAAGAGTATTATTTGGACAAAAATATCATTCTTCCTCAAAACTTAAATTTATTTTCTCTAATTTTCGGTCTCTAAAATGGCTTCCCTCAAGCTGCTACTATTATGGATATAAACTTGTTCTAGACAGAATCCCATTGGCATGGAAGTGGAACCAAATGATCTATGATCCCACTGCCACAGTTTCCAAAAACAAAAGCAGCTTTGATTGAGAAAGCTTCATGCTATAAATTGTCCTGATATAATAATATCCGAATTTAAAATATGATATATATAATATCTCGGCTGTCTTGATACGACCTGATAGAGTATTATCTTCGTACATTCGGATTTTATTATTCATATAATATTTATAACCATTATAAATTTAATAATTAATATATAAACATGAAATAAAGCCTTAAATTTAGCTCTAGATACTCTAATAATGGTGGCAATGCAGTTCATGCAAATGGGTTTCGTGTAAGGATTCACAAACTTGTAAAACAATTTGTGTCACATATGTATGTATGTTTGTATCACATGCTCATCTCTCTTTTAGGTAGTGGCCAAGAAAGAAGCATATATGCTTCTGTAAGTTTGGTTTGTTTCTGTATATATGCAAAGATTTGTCAGAATTTTTCCTTCACAACTCTGAAAGAAGCATATATGCTTGTGTAAGTTTGGTTTGTTTCTGTATATATGGAAAGATTTGTCAGAACTTTTTTTGGCTGAGATTTTTTAGGATAATCTTTTTGGTGAGGTGTTGTTTGATTCTGAGGAATTGGATTCTGATTCTGTTCCTGTGTCTTTTGGTTTTGGCTATAAGGTTCAGTACTTGCAGCCCCTTTTCTTGAAGCTGTAATCAAGTTTCAGTTTCTGAGTTTTGGGTTCTAAGCTTCCTCTTTGATATTTGGTAAGTGCTTTAAAAGTTGTTTTTTTTTTTAAAAAAAATTTTCTTGGAGATATTTATTTCTGGTCATGGTCTTGATTTTGTTTGAGTTCATTAGAAATTGATGCACTAATTTGAAGGCCCTTTTCTTGGCTTGACTTGCCTTATTATAACTTTCCATCACAAATAGTGCCTCCCTCGAGTGATTTTTTAATAAGTTTTTTGCTATCCGCTTCGTCGCAACTTTGGAAACAATCTCTCTGTAAAAAAACACGAGTAAGGATGCGTGCATCAAGACCTTTCTTAAGGAAATGCATTATGCATTGCAGTCAGTTTTGTTTCTTTCCCAGCTAATCTTCAACACAAACTTCATGAACTGGAGAGTTTATAAATTTTGAATATTTTTCAAGTGTTGAAGACTTTCTTTAGTCCTTGATCTTATCCATCAACCACCTCTGAATACAAATTTATCATCATTAAATTAAGTTTGGTGAAAAGGCCAAACTGAATTATGCTAATGATGAGGATGTTAAATTTAAAGGCTGCTAGTTTAAGCTTTGCACAGATTTGAACTTTCATTTGGGTCACCTTTGGTGATACACTTGGTATTATAGACCTCAAATTTTTATAAGCAAGTATAGGATGCTGACAGAAGTTATGGGATCCAATGTCATTAATTAAATTGTTAATTTCATGTGGCCATGGAAATGTCTTGATTCATTGCTGACATAATAGCCCATCATTAGTTTGGATAAACATGTAATCCCCTTGCCCTGCAATTTCCTGATTATCAATTAATTTAACTAATTTTTTTATATTCTTTGTTCAATCTCCATATAATCATCATGTTTTCCTTGACTTGCCTGTAAGAAAGTTTGTTTGAATTTATTCGTTTTCATCATCTTGGAGCCATACCAAGAAGTCTAATACTTGGTGTTAATCTGTTCAGGAATCAGGAGTGTTAATACAACCATGAATGCATTAGTTGCTACCAACAGAAACTTTAAGCTGGCAGCAAGGCTGCTAGGATTGGACTCTAAGCTCGAGAGAAGTTTACTTATTCCTTTCAGGGAAATCAAGGTGATTTTATTTTTTATAGAATCAACTGAGTGAGTGATGCAGGTTGCCATATTCGTCTTTGATTATCGTAAAAAACATATTCTGAAAACCGGCATGCATGGTTCATGAATGACTCGAGAACTGACATGACTGACATGAATACATGAGCTGGAATCCTAAGACGTGATCTGACATATGGATTTTGTATGAAATTGCAGGTTGAATGTACCATACCTAAAGATGATGGCACCTTGGCCTCTTTTGTCGGGTTCAGAGTTCAGCATGACAATGCTAGAGGACCCATGAAGGGAGGAATCAGATATCATCCAGAGGTTGTTTACATTCCAATGTAGAGTGATTTTTCAATAGTTATAAATCAAGATTCTGTTTACTTTTGCCAGAAGTTACACGATATCTCGACCTGTTTACTTGAGTTTCAGTTCTGATGATTTGCAGTAATGTAGGTTGATCCGGATGAGGTGAATGCATTAGCTCAACTCATGACATGGAAGACGGCTGTGGCAAATATCCCATATGGCGGCGCTAAAGGTGGGATAGGATGTAATCCAGGGGACTTAAGCGTATCCGAACTAGAACGGCTCACCAGAGTGTTCACCCAAAAGATTCATGATCTGATAGGAATTCACAGAGATGTTCCTGCTCCTGATATGGGGACGGGTCCCCAGGTATGTGAAAATTCCCACAGCTTAGGAATGACTAAGCATTGATTTTATTCTTTCTAATAATCTTATGTTAAAACTTGCTTTTTGTGTGATTAAACAGACAATGGCATGGATACTGGACGAGTATTCCAAATTTCACGGCCACTCACCTGCAGTTGTGACTGGAAAGCCAATCGTAAGTGTTATGTATATAGAAGATAAAACTTTGCATTTTGGATTTGGTTGTGAAATTAATCTAGGACAAGGATTTGCAATAGTGATATTGCATGTTTCTATTGATTGGCAGGTGGTTTTGGAGTTAATTCTTCTCATGATAAAGGGCTCGTTCCAATAAAAAATTTTAAAAATTATTTTGACAGACAGTTGTTACTAATTATTTGCACCTGTTACAGGTTTTTTTTTTATAATTTTTATGAAATAACAGAAGGGTTGATCAAAAGATTTTTTGTGGTAATCTTTTACTAGCAGTTGTTACATGAAATTTTTTTTTTCCTGTCATAATTGTCAGAACGTGGAGGGATAAGGATTATTATTCTTTGATTTGAATAATTTGCAATGTTTTTAAAATTAGGATCTTGGGGGTTCTCTAGGAAGAGACGCTGCTACAGGAAGAGGAGTGCTTTTTGCTACAGAGGCCCTGCTTAATGAGCACGGGGCGGCCATTGCTGGACAACGCTTTGTTATACAGGTGCAAGTTATACTGTATTAACTTATGCATTGTTTGGTAGAGAGTATTGATTGAGAGTATAAATTAGTTTATAATTATTGTACTGAGAGTATAAGTTAGCTTATAAACTCATCAAATTCTACATCAAACGGTACATTAATGTTTAGTTTCTAGAGTCTGCAAACAATTCAGAAATATGAATGATAAAAGAACACTTGGGTTTCATCCTTTAGAGTCTCTTTATGTTGCGGATGATATATTTGACTTTCAGGGTTTCGGAAATGTGGGTTCCTGGGCTGCTCAACTAATCAGTGAAAGAGGTGGGAAGATTGTTGCTGTAAGTGACATTACTGGAGCCATCAAGAACAGCAAAGGCATTGATATCCCATGTCTACTCAATCATGTCAATGAACATCGCGGTGTCAAAGGATTCAACGGTGGAGATCCGATAGATTTGAATTCGATATTGGTTGAGGACTGTGATGTTCTCATCCCGGCCGCCCTTGGGGGCGTCATTAATAGGTTTGTTTTCCTAACAAGAGTTCTTTTTTTGGAAACATTGAAAACCGGCCGCCAAATCACTTAATCCGGCCTTAAGTGGGACAAGTAAAATCTCCGACAGTCTCGGGCTCTTACAAGAAATAAACCTCCAGAATTCGAACTCAAGAGCTGAAGGCTAAATCCTGAGTCATACACAACCAAGTCACGCCCCTTAGGGACAAAAGCTCATTCTTTACATTGATTAATGAGTATATTTTCCTGATTGTTGTTCTTTGATCTGGCTGAAGGGAAAATGCAAATGACATCAAAGCAAGTTTATTATTGAAGCTGCTAATCATCCAACTGACCCAGAAGCTGATGAGGTTAGTGCTTGCTAAAAGTGTCGTGTGAAAAACAAGACCAGTACCATAACCACTACGCGATTTGTGCAGATCTTGTCGAAGAAAGGCGTGATTATACTTCCAGACATATATGCAAATTCGGGAGGAGTTACTGTTAGCTACTTTGAGTGGGTGCAGGTATTATAATGTTTACCTCTTCTAATCTCTTATGCTGGATTTTCCAGAAGCTTGTGATTTGTTTGTTAACTGATTTTTGCATCAATCGCCTGCTTTCACTTGCAATAGCAAAATAAGAACCACCACGTCTTGTTTTTTGTGGAATTAAAATGCACAGATAAGCGTGTAATCAGTTTCAGCATTCTCTTGGAGAATAAACAATAGAAGCATGATTCTCAGAATCATCTCAATTCTCAAAGCAAGCGCAAACTTTTACTGTATTTGCTGATTGAAAGTGCAGATTTTCGTGCGGGCCTAGCCGGACAACTAGGTCTACCAGAGCCCAAAGCGAATAAATGGTCATTGATTAGTGATGGCAAAACGAATCAACCAATCGAAATTGTATCGAATCTTAAACGAATCGAATCAAAATGTGATGGATTCGTATTCGATTCGTTTATTAAACGAATCATAATATCAGGATTCGTATTCGAATCGTTATTAAACGAATAACGAATCGAATCGAATATTCATTTAGTTATGATATTATTTAATATCATAATTTATCATAGTTGATTTACATTAATTCTTCATAAATATATACATATAAAATATGTAATTAATATATTTATTAAAAATATCTCATCAAATATCGAAAATATTATTTTTCTATGGTAATTAGCTATAATTTCTCGAATCTTAAATTGAAAAATAACATAACTAGTAAAAGTAAATAATAAAACGAATCTTAAACGAATAACGAATCCAAGAGCTTAAATTCGTATTCGATTCATTTAATAAACGAATCGAATCGAATTGACTCATTTATTAAATGAATCCATTTTCTCAACATGTATTAATCGAACGAATAAACAAATCCTGACCCAAATTGTCACCCCTATCCTTGATAGGAGGGTGTAGAAATGTGTGCCTTCATGCATATAATTTAACTGATCACTTTCTCCACTCATTTTCTGCTAAGCTTCCCAGCAGATGACAAATTTGAATTGCCAGCTTGGTCCAGAAAGAACTGATGTAGTTTATGTTTTTGTACAAATGCAGAACATACAAGGGTTCATGTGGGATGAGGAGAAAGTGAACAATGAGCTAAAAACTTACATGACTAAAGGGTTCAAAGATGTGAAGGAGATGTGTCAAACCCACGGCTGCGATCTTCGTATGGGAGCATTTACCCTAGGAGTTAACCGTGTTGCAAGAGCCACTGTTCTTCGAGGATGGGAAGCTTAGAAGTTTATTTAAGCTATTCTGAATAAATATGAAGGCTTTCATTTCTAATAAGAGTCCTTATTCTTGTTTCTCCTACATATGGAGAAGTTTAACCCCCCAAGGTTTTGATATTTTATATGTTGCCTTAACAGTCAATTACTCCGAGTTTTTTCTGGTTTCTGTATTTCTATTGTTCATTCAAACAGATGAACATCTTACCCAAAGATTCAAGATTTAATGAAGTTCAATGGTTTTTTATGCACTTGAAATTGAATGGTTTCTCTAGTTTTCTGTAAACTAAGGTTGTACAAATTTTGACCCAACTGAACTAATGTGACCCTACTCGCATAGGAAGGTATCCGAAATTATGAATATTTCTAACTTCATCTCTATAACTTTTACATCTTGCCAATTATTCTTAATATTTACTTATTTTTCCTAGACCTGACCGTATGATTTAAAAATAATCCACAAATGACTTTCTAACTTTCTTCCAAATATAATTACTCATAAAGACAACATCAAAACTATGATTGTTCAACTAGGCATGAAATCAACAAATTACCAAAGAATTCTACATTACTGACCTTCTGTGATTGAGCTACAAAAAGGGGTAAGCACCAATGAATGAGTTGGTTTAAAGATGCATGCTCAGACAAGTCCCACCCCTCCAACGATGGTATAAGTTTAAGAAATTACCAGATGAGACATTGATGGTTTAAAATATTACCAGATGAAATTTAGATCGCATCACATAACTTGACCTAGTTCGTTATCAGGAAGAAAATAATAACATAAACATGAAACACGAATTAGTGCATTAAAAAAAAAAAAAAAAAAGCAGTCCACATTTAAATCAGGATCTAGATTTCGATGTGAGCACATTGGGTAGAACTACGCAATGTGCTCTATGACCTTCCTCTGCCCCTGAAGCCACCACCACGACCACCTCTAGGAGGTCCACCTCTTCCCCTAAAGCTGCCTCCACCACCACGACCACGACCACCACCTCTACCACCACCTCTGCCCCTAAAGCCACCACCACCACGACCACCTCTTGCACCAGCTTGTGCCTGTCCCCTGCAATAATTATGCATACCATCATTCATGATTTATAAAAATAGCAACTGAACTTCAGTCAAGGATCATATAGGCAATGACAAGCTTATGTATGAAGTGCAAATCAGGAATCAAATAGAAACAGCGTCACTGATCACAAGCCAACTGACTCAGGCAAATGGCGGCAGTCAAGCAACAACTAAACACCTAAAGAGGCGCAAAATTAGTTCCTGAGCATCCAGAGGTCTGTCGTTGGTTAGCTAAAAGGTTTAATCAATCACCTCATTTACTCCCAAAAACATGGTTTATGGTTTACCTTAACCTCTATGCATGAGAAGGGAGGATTAGCATATCTTGTCTTATGCTCATTCAACACAAAGCACAAATGTCCTCTTCTCTTCAAGATATTTTTCAACCAATAATGATACAACTACAAACTATTGTACATACACCCTTGTACAAATTGAGTTGGCAGCCTACTACGTGACATGAAGGGATTGGTTGGAAAGTTAAAGCGGTTGATGAAAATAATCAAGTGAGCCCTATGATTTTAATCTAACCAATACTTTCATGCCACACAAGCTGTCAACTCATTTTGCACAATGGTGTATGCACAATATTATTAGCTGCATCATTATTTTTTTCAACAAAGTACAAAACGAAGCTATTTCTCAACCCCCAAAGAGACTAAACTATTCAGGACTATGAAGGCACCACAAAACGAAGCTTCAGCCCAAAGCAGGTGGAGATCCCAAGTGGCCTCACAAGCCTGACACTAGACTCTAAAACCCGAAAGTGCATAGTTTACCAAATGCCTGCAAGCTGACATTTGATTGAGATTTGAATCAGCCAATATTAACTAATAAGCACTTACCAATTATGCACAATACTGTATCAAGTTTAACTCCATCCTTAGGCAGAACGAGAGGCGTTATTTACCCAGGGAAGTAACTATTATCTTGTAAAGAGGCAGTCCACTTGTTTCTCAAAAAAAAAAAAAAGGAGGCAGTCCACTTTCCCATGAAATAACAACCACATTAATACAGAATCATACGAAGAAGAACAAAGCGAACACACTTTCCTTATTGGCATCAAATCCTCCATGATTTCTAAATGAAGTCACTTAAGGAAACACTCAGATAACTTGTGAAACTTTAGTACCAATAGGACACAGGACACTTTGAACATCATAGCAAATTCCTTAGTCAACTTGGTGAAGAACATAGTAGATTCCTAACTCAAAAATGTAAAATAAATCACTGTGTCTAGCATGATAGATAGAGACAGAAAACTTACTTTGGTTGCTGAAGAAATCTTGCAAGTGGCAACAGCTTGCTTGGGTCAATGTAGAACTTATCACCCATCGAATACGAAGTGGCAACAATACCTTCCATCATTTTGATCGAAAAATACTTCAATAAGAGTAGACAAAAAAAAAAAACCCAAATCAAAACTTGATCAAAATAGATAGTACAACAAATTCTCAGCATGAAAACCAATAAGAGAGCTCACGGATTCATTAATGGGACCGAAAATTTCATCCACTTTTCCTATCTGGGTCTTGTTTTGAAGATAGATTGGAGCATTAAAGAATGGTATTTTCTCATTGGTGAGTTTTGTCACAGCATCACCTTCGCACGCATGAAGAAAAGAAGATATCTCTGCAAACAACACCGAAAATAGAGATAACAAGATATTCAGGAATTTTCAAAGCAATACATCACAAGCAGAAAATTTTTAGCATTTCAAAACAAATAAAGCTAAATATTTTTAAATATCTCCATAAAAATCAAGCCTTTATAACTCTTTTTTTCTTCAGATCAATAAACCCATTATTTTTTTTTCTCCATTTTTCCAAACTCACAATATCACAACCACCCAAAACAAGCACACCAAAAGTAAACATTTTCCCTCCATTTTCTCAGCAACCAAGCAAGAAAATACAGCAAAAGAAAGAAAGAAACACAAACCAACGACTTCGGCAGGAGGCCCTTCGTCCCGGAAACCAAAACCACCGCGGCCTCCACGACCGCCTCCACCAAAACGGCC
The DNA here is from genome assembly GCA_019454045.1 of Zanthoxylum bungeanum. Taxonomy (NCBI): domain Eukaryota; kingdom Viridiplantae; phylum Streptophyta; class Magnoliopsida; order Sapindales; family Rutaceae; genus Zanthoxylum; species Zanthoxylum bungeanum. Next base: position 891 of record SKCR01015056.1, on the reverse strand, counting down.
TCCGCCCCTTCCACCGCGTCCACCGTCTCTTCCTCCCCTGAAACCGCCTCCTCCTCTCGGGGGTCTCATTTTTAACTGGGCTTTGATTGATTTTAGGAGAAGACAACAATGGGCTTAGTGTTACTGCGAGTTTGCGACTCTCACTGTGTGTCCGAAGGATTTTTCCTTCAGGGTTTTAGTTAGGGTTTTGAAGAAGGTCATTGGTTGCTAAATGACCATAATATCCCCATATATACATACACACACGAGTGGGATATTTCAATTTAAATTTTTTTGGGTACTGGTTTGTTTATTTGTTCGATTCAATTCGCATTAAAGAAGATATAAGTTTGGAAAAATTGATTTGTTTAATAAATTGATCAGTTTGATTATATTCGTTTAATAAACGAATAAAATACAAAATTGAGTTCACCGATTCGTTTATTCGTTTATGATTCATTTATTATTTTTCTTTTAAAAGTTATTGTCCAATTATCACAGAAAAATAATATTGTCTAGTATTGATGTGTCATTTTTAATAAATCCATTAATTATGTATTTTCATATATATATATATACACACATTTATGAAAAAATAATTGTATGGGCCAAATTTGGGTCAATGGCAAAACCGTTTTTTTTACTTGAACCCAATACCAAATGAAGCCCAAAATGATACAACACAGCCATAAAACTTTAAACCGTTTATAAAAGTAAAGCCAACAGCTTAAGGACAAATCCCTTTAATTATTCACATATTGTATGATTGTATCCCTATTTCCTAAACACGAAATATATTATCACATGCGAATATTCTTCATCACCGAAAGATAAAGACTTGAGCACGTTGTGGGCCCATTGCCAAAAATCACAGCACGTTGTAGGTTCCATATACAGCTTCTGTTACAGCTA